>JASDQU010106075.1:95937-118462 GCA_032191745.1 Picea mariana
AAATATGTATGCATGATATTGCTAAAGAAAGAGCAAGAGGTTGAATTATTTAATCAAGGAAAGATTTATGAGGTTGAGCATACATGAATTGAAGTTGGAAGTTAATTGGAGATGTGACTGATGCATGATATTTTTCATGGCTATCAAGACTTTTGTTCATTGATGCAAATTGCATCAGTAAATTACATGGATTTTTATAAATTTGATTTTAGTTTTATTCCATAATCAGATTGGTTGTATCTTATAAATAAAGACATCGACCTATTAGTCAAGGGTCTTTGATCTCTGGTACTATTTCAAGATATTTTTGATCTTTAGAGCGATTTCAATAGGATTGTAAGTGGAGAAATATTTCAAGGTTAAATTCAAAAAATATTTGGAGCCAAGACATTTTGGTTTGCTGAATTTCTATTTGTTTATTCATTATTGTGGATTATTCTACAACTAATTAAATATTACAGGCATCTAGTAGTAATTTCAATAGTTTTAGGCTATCTTATTTGGTTGAATGAATTGTTGGATACTTTCGGTGAATCATTATTTTCTTTATTAGTTAATATTATTATTTTTTTATATGAAATATTATGAATGTCATTATGTTGGCACAGGGGAAGACTTAGGGTTCAATGCTACAACAACGCACCAAAAAAACCCTAACTATCGGCCTTTTCGGCAACACCTGCGAAGCATATGAAGTCTCACCCGAGGTAGAGGTAGGGGTGGTTGCAAGACTCCAGTGTCTGCAACCTTAGCTGGGACACAAATCTATGATTGTAACACCTCAACAGAGAACTTAGTTATTACAGTTCTTTAATATTCAACCTTAGTTCACAGTGAAGCTAAACCCTAACAGGATATCTGCGTAGTATTCAACCAGATCTAGCATCTAGCAACACTTATCATAATGTAACAGATCAGATCTAGCAAATTCAAGAACTAAGCACATTCACATAGGTCATATCTAGCATTCACTCTCATTATTAAGCACAGAGAGTTAATATTATTATTTTTTTATATGAAATATTATGAATGTCATTATGTTGGCACAGGGGAAGACTTAGGGTTCAATGCTACAACAACGCACCAAAAAAACCCTAACTATCGGCCTTTTCGGCAACACCTGCGAAGCATATGAAGTCTCACCCGAGGTAGAGGTAGGGGTGGTTGCAAGACTCCAGTGTCTGCAACCTTAGCTGGGACACAAATCTATGATTGTAACACCTCAACAGAGAACTTAGTTATTACAGTTCTTTAATATTCAACCTTAGTTCACAGTGAAGCTAAACCCTAACAGGATATCTGCGTAGTATTCAACCAGATCTAGCATCTAGCAACACTTATCATAATGTAACAGATCAGATCTAGCAAATTCAAGAACTAAGCACATTCACATAGGTCATATCTAGCATTCACTCTCATTATTAAGCACAGAGAAACATCAGATTTATCTATCATTCATCTATATCAAAGAACTTAAGCAAGTCAACACATAAACACATCAATACATCACACAAAGCACATAAACATGGGATATACATGGTTCACCACCTCCCTGGGGATATGTCCAACAAATATTTGTCTTCTTTATTAGCTTCGGTCAATCTTCTTACATGCACAAAGCTTCAGAATCAACTCTGCGGAGGACAGGAGATCTGCGCACCTCACTAGATCCTCCTTCCTTGAGTTATAGAAAAAAGATTTCCACAACCTCTTACAATCACTTTCACTTAGCTCTGCAAGCCTCACACAGTATGCATAAAGCAATTACCACTTAGCACTTAACACTTAGCACTTAGCACACTTGCAATTGACTAGTCACTACTAGTCACTATTCACTACTTCTTACTTCACCTAGACTTTTATTTATACATTACAAAATAGGCCTAAGCATGGGTAAACCCATGGGACGACATTCCCATACCCATTACATAATCCCAAAACCCAAAAAGGCCCTAAAAAGGGGTCGAGATCCCGCTATCTCTGCCTCGACTTGTGCTCTGCCTTAGACAGCCTGTTGAAGTCCCAAAAGTAGGTCAAACATGACCAAGGGTTCTCAAAACTTGGTCAAGGGACAACAGGCCCCCAACACTCACCTATGACTCGTCCCGAGTCACTCTGCTCTGGGAAAATCTGCTTCAAAAGCCTCGATCTTGGCTTGAGCTTCTTCGACCTATTGATGTGCCACGACCTCCTGTTCAACAAACTCTTAGATGACTTCTTCGTTGACAGGTCCCTCTAAGCATTGTTCAATTGTAGTGACGAATTTCTCCAGTTCTTCTCCTCAACCTTTGATCTTTGAGAGCAGTTGGAAAGCCTCATCCTATATAGGTTGGAGCCTCTGAGTTACTTCCATGACTCTGTTCAGAATGGTATGAACCTGTTGTTGGGAAGTGCGTTGTTCTTGGGATCGCTTCATCCTTTCAACAACTGATAGGGGCTTCAGTTGCGCCTGTACTGTTTCTGCTTTCTACTTTTCTTCCTGGAGATGTGAATCCAATGATTTCAATTCAGGATCATCAGTGAGTCGCTCATAAGTCTAGGCACTACGATCACTCAGTTGTTTACATTCCATGGTGAGGGCCTTTATTCTCTCAACTGCACCTTGAGCAGTCGCTTCTCTTTGATCTCGCACATCCTGTGCAGTACTGGGCACTATTCGTAGCTCTAAAAATGTTATTATTTCAGTCATGAGGTCGATGAGTACCTCCTTCACAGACTCTTCGACTGCGCTAAGTTCTTCAAACATACGTGCTCGTGGTTGAATATCTTGAGTTTTAAGGGAAAATACTCAATGCAACGGGATGAATGGTGATAGCTAGATGATCACTGCACGAAATCAACTAATCTGCAGGCTCAGATAATCACGATTGGCAAAAGTGTTCTTGGTGTAATGCTCGACGGAATAAGTAGGCAACTAGGCAACAAATTTCATCAATGGACGAGAAGCCTTCATCAATGCAGTTTTTTCCGTTATGTCGTTGTCCCAGCGGTCTGGTGGTGAGATTTATGACCATAAATGTCGTTCTAATCCGTTCGGGGTGTTGTTCTAATGGTTATACTATTTCCAACGTCTATATTGCTTCACCAAGGCAAAGTGACATGCTATGTTGTTCTCATATCCCGACGAAGTTTAGATTATGGAATCCTTCCTTTTGTGAAGTTCCCTCCAGAACCTTCTGTAACTTTTCGATATTTTCTCTCTTCTTACTTAGTTTTCTAGCCTTCTTTCTGGTGATCTGCATCTCGATATTAATTTTTCCATTTTGATTCTTGTCTTCTTTTGGAATAGTAACTTCGCGTTGTTGAGATTCTTTCAGAGGATTTAAGGGAAATACTTCTTTTCTCTCTCAGGTACGTTCTCTACTCGTATGCTTGCGTTCTTCCCACTTCGACATCCAAGTGTCTGGTTTTGAATAGCTTCGATCTGTTCTCCTGTTCTTCAGTCAAGTCTTTTATCCTCCTAGTCATGAAATCTTTTAATTCTTGCTTCTTCTACTCTAAGGCTTCTTCTTATTTTCTTCTGGATTGATCCTTTTCAATCCAAGGTTTTCCTAGTAACATAGAAAATGGGGCGTTGTTCTCAATAAATTTAATAATCTCAAATTCTTCCTCTGTCGAAGTTCCATGAGCACTTATAGCTATTTGGGTAAGTCTTCCACATAGGGTTATCAACTTTCCTCTAAATAATCCTATTCCTCCCAATGAAGGAATCATAGCAGGATTTCCTAAAGTTTCCCAAGTTCTTTCTGTCATGATGTTCACCTGTGTTTCTTCATCCAGAACATAGTCAATGTTGAAATCTCCTATTCTCTCTTCTATGTATTTTTTTGCTTTGAAGTTCTCTGATAAGATCACATTTTGGTGATCATTCAGGGTTTCTTTCATTTGTAGCAATACATCCTCTTATTTGTTCTGGGGTTCTGCCATAGTCTCGGTTTCTTGATCTTTCTTAGGGTTTTCTTGTCTCATATTCATTCTTTCAACTTTAGCAATCATTCTAGGGCAATCCAGAACTTCATGATCCATAGCTTTACAACAAAGACAACTGGGTCTTCTACCAGGGCATTCCTTAGCAATATGTCCTAGTCTTCTACAACTGTAACAAAGAGTGAATCCTCTCTTCCTCTTAAATGATTCCCATCCTTTCCTGTACTGCACATCAGGATCATGGCAGCTAACTTGCAAAAAATTCTATCTAGGATCCTGCATCCATTTGTTAGTCCAAACATTCTTTCTATGCATATGAATAACATATCTTTCACTAGTCTTATCATATCTACTCATATCAAATCTTCTTTCTTCTAGTTGTGCCCTAGTTTTCAGGCTAGGACAAAATTTATCAAACATACCTAGATCCATATTCTTGAAATAAAAGTTTCCACTAATCTTACTTTCAGCAGAGCACAAAGCTTCCAGATCTAAAACTTTTCACTAATCTTACCTTTATCAGAGCACAAAGCTTCAAGATCTTAACTCTTTTCTGCAAATCATACTTCTTTTCTTAGCACATAGCTTCACAATCCAAGTAGTGTACTGCACACTAGGGAAACATATCTATGCATGAAGCTTCCATAGTTTCAGGTCAGATCTTCACACAGGGATTTCTTCTTTCCCAGTTCCCAACAATCACAGTTTCAGGTCAGATCTTTTCACAGGGATTTCTTCTTTCTCAGTTCCCAAAAATCACAGTTTCAGGCCCCGACAACGAAACCATTTTTTGGCACAGGGGCAGACCCAGGGTTCAATGCTACAACAACGCACCAACAAAACGCTAACTACCGGCCCTTTCGGCAACACCTGCGAAGCAGATGAAGTATCACCCGAGGTAGAGGCAGGGGTGGTTGCAAGACTCCAGTGTTTGCAACCTTAGATGGGACACAGATCTGTGATTGTAACACTTTAACAGAGCACTTAGTTATTACAGTTCATTAATATTCAGCCTTAGTTCACAACGAAACTAAACCCTAACAGGATATCTGTGTAGTATTCAACCATATCTAGCATCTAGCAGCACTTAGCATAACAAAACAGATCAACTCTAGTAGATTCAAGAACTAAGCACATTCACATAGGTCAGATCTAATATTTACTCTCATTATTAAGCACATAGAAACATCAGATTTATCTAACATTCATCTATATCAAAGCACTTAAGGAAGTCAACACATAAACACATCAATACATCGCACAAAGCACAACAACATAGGATATACATGGTTCACCCCCTCCTTGGGGCTACGTCCACCAACTCTTTGTCTTCTTTATTATCTTCGATCAATCTTCTTACATGCACAAAGCTTCAGAATCAACTCCATGGAGGATAGGAGATCTGCGCACCTCGCTAGATCCTCCTTCCTTGAGTTCTAGCACAAATCCTTCCACAACCTCTTACAATCACTTGCACTTAGCTCTGCAAGCCTCACACAATATGCACAAAGCAATTACCACTTAGCACTTAGCACACTTGAAACTGACTAGTCACTATTCACTACTTCTTACTTCACCTAGACTTCAATTTATACATTACAAAATAGGCCTAATCATGGGTAAAGACATGGGCCGACATTCCCATACCCATTACATAATCCCAAAACCCAAAAAGGCCCTAAAAAGGGGCCAAGATCCCGCGATCTCCACTTTTACTTGCGCTCCACCTTCGATAGCCTGTCGAAGTCCCAAAAGTAGGCCAAACATGACCAAGGGTTCTCAAAACTTGGTCAAGGGCCAACACATTCTTTTAGTCTCTCAAGACCATTGCATTGTATCTCAGAAAGGAAATTATATCTCTTGTCTAAAATAAAATTTGATCGTGAAGAGAAGACCTTTACATGTAGGCATCTTAGTGAATTTAATCTTGCATGTAACAATCTCAAGATTTTCCAAGATGATAAACTATCTAGATTATTTACTCTCACATTGGAAGGACGAATTAGAGCTTGGTATATGACATTACCATCCAGATCAATTCATAGTTGGAAACAATTTTTGGAAGTTTTCCTAGATACACATGACAATTATGACTATGATGAATTGTGTTCTAAACTTATTAAGAAATGAAAAATGAAAGATGAATATTTTGATGAATTATTATTAAGGGTTATGTTGGAATACTGAGGGGAGGGGGGGGTGAATCAATATGATCACTTTATACCACTTTTAACCACAAAGTATATTCTTTCACTTTATCAACAATGTTCAACATTTTATCATCAATGTATCATCTATTATTGCATTCAACATATATATCATAAGCATGTAATCATAAGTAGTATCACATCAACATCACATCAAGAACACACTACACAAGTATTTGTGTGGAAACCCAAGTGGGAGAAAACCACATAATTATTTCTTATATATATCAATAATTCATTCATATGAAGCACTAACTTCCCAATTCTCTAGATGCAACTAGAAGGAGGCTACAACCCCCTATTTACAGGCTCCAAACTGAAGGAAGCTACAACTCCTTGAATTCTCTAGCTCCAACCAAAAGGAGGCTATAACCCCCTGGGTTCTCCAGATCCAATCGGAAAGAGGATACAACCCCCTTTTCTTTCCCCGTCCAACCACCTTGAAATACAAGTGTAGACCAACTGTCACTACCACAATCACTGCCATTATCACTGCCACTGTCACATCAACCACTATCACAACAACCTATCCAACCAATCACTATCTCATCCATGAAACCAAATCCACTCTCATCTACATGCAACTAATTCCAAGATCACCAAGAACATATCTCAAACCATATGCTCAACAACACCAACACATGCCTCTACCAAGAATGTACCAATATCACCACATACCATCACAAGATATGTGTCTCAACCAAGTACCAAACTTGTAATATCCCCAAGGACGAGACCTGCTGTAATCATGTTTATGAATTGTAAATAATTTTTTGTAGGCTGGTGAGCCAAGTTTATATAAGCTGGAGAGATTATGTGTTTATTAAGCCGGAGAGCCTAAGTGTTAAAGGCTAGGAGCCTGATTGTGTATATGTAATTATGCAGAACATTAATAAAAATATAAACATTGTTGCGTGCAGACCAACCACAAAGAAAGAGTGATGGGGGACTAAGCGTTCACAAGGTGGGTAAGAGAAAAGGGGCTAAAAGGTTGGAAAGAGAGGCTAAGTGTTGAGCCTAGGGGCTAATCTTAGGGGCTTAAGTCCTTAGGAATAATAATTTATTATTATTCCAAAAGCTATGTGAAATGTATGTCCTTATCCTAAGTTCCTGGAAAGGGGAACATGTGCAAAAAGGAAATGCATGCTAAAGGAGTGCATGCAGCCTCATGGGTGACATGTGGCAGCCGAGACACATGAAATTTAACCCAAGACTTGAGCCGTGATGGGGGTTCACCCTCCAGTCTACCTTCCATCTGTCTAAACTGAGAAATCTCTGTCCCTGAGTTATGTAAGCCTCACACAGATCTGAAACCCGAATCCAGGGATGTTGCCTGGAGAAATCAATACCATTGTGTATGAATTGTTGATTTTTTGTTCGACCTCTGCGTGAATTTCTTGTCACACATCCTGCAACGGGTGTTACCTGAACCGTGTTGTGTTTTAGTGGCCTGTTTTCCTCTCCTGTTTCCACACCCTGTTTTCCTTTTGTTGTTGTCACCTGTGAGCTATCCCAAGATGTTGTTGTTGCTGTCATCCTGAACTTGCGGGAATTGAATTGGAAACTGGTGGAAGAACTGGGTTTTCAGGCCCGTGGTAAAAGGGGTAGGTTTTCAGTCCTATGAGAAACTCTCTCCGGGTGAGGGAGTCTGCTCGGAAGTGGTTTTCTCCCAGAGATAATCCAACACCAGCTACGGAGCTCTGAGACTTCCTGATCCGGCCTGTTGTCGAGGCCCAGAGAGGGAGGTGAAGCATCGATGGACTGTTCTTGTGAGGGTGTCTACTCCTTGGTGGAACAGGCATGTGGGGAATGAGAGTCTGTGGGTAGTGGGTGTAAGAAGACTCCTGGGGAGAATCCTTCTGATTTCTCTATGCAGTTTTCTTGTAACCTCAACCTAGTCTAGGATTCCCTTGCCTTGGGTGGATCTTAGTCCTAGCTCGGGGGTGACCCACTGTTGAGCATGATGAGAAACATGGTCTAAGGATGGGAGGTTCGTGGAAGGTCTGCACGTGGTTGGTGGAGTTACTATAGTTTCAAAGATAAGTATATGCACATGTTTAATTTCAATTAAAATGCATGTCTGTAATGCTTGCAATATTATCTCTCATTTCGTTGTGATGATATTACTATTGATTCCATTAATTATGTATGTTAGCAGTAATTATATGCTTATTCTGTTAAGCCATTTAATCTCATTTAAATTCCAACTACATAAGTATGAGAATGTTTTATGCGTAGTAGAGTTTCCCGACCGAGGGGTTGATGGTCAGGGACGTTACAATATGGTATCAGAGCCTAAGTTTTCAACGTTGATCCTAGATGGGCCGGATAAGTGGTCTTTGTACCCAAGGTTATGAGAGGAAATTGTGTCCCAAGGACTAATTTTGAACCTTGGAATGTTTCTGAGTTCCAAGGGGTTACTTGGCTATGTATGAATCTCAGGAGGAGTAGTGGTGAAATAAAACCCCAGCCGACGTGGAATTTAACCACACACAGAGAGAAAACTCAACAGTTGGGGTGTTGGATCCGTAGGATCTGTTTGGAAAAAAGAGAGTCCTTTATGACCGTCAGATACAGAGAAGGTGAAGGGAGGATATCTGAGAAGCCTTTCTGGAGTTCGATTATCAGGAAAAGCGGGGTGCGCTGAGACACAAACCCCTGAAACCCAAAACTCCAAAACCCTGAAAAGATCTACACCGTAGATTTGGGAAAAATATCTTGTCTGTTGGATCGAGCATAAGAGGAGAGAGTGATTTCAGAAGTTCAGATGTCGGGAGAAATGGGATGTGCTGATGAAAAAACTCCCAAAGCCCAAAATCGTGAAATCCCAAAGAGATGAAGTAGTGGGTCGAGTTGACGTCACTTGGATGGATGTGGAACCCTAGGATGTGTGCCACATGCCAGTGGGCCCCGAAGGAAAAACTAGACATAGTGGGGCTAGAGGGCATCGCCTAGGGTGACATGGAACTTCTTAAGAGCAACAGGTGTCACCACCCTGGCTGGTGACAGTTGTGTTGTGGGCCCGATGACTAGAAAGGTCGGAAGTTCGAAAGTCGGGAGTGGGAGAGGGAAGAGAGTGTGAGAGCCTCTAGGAACGAAATCCTGAAACCCCGAGGTACATATTAGAGAACCTTGAGTTCTAGCGCTTGGTTACGACCATGGTCGTGTGGGGTTGGAAATATGAGAGAAAGGGCTAAGGCTTGAGTTCACTACGGAGCCAAGCCGAGCTCGAAAAATTCATGGAAACTGAACGTTTTTCTTGAATCAAGTTGTTTATGAATGTTGTGGGATTTGTTAAGGAATAATGCCCTAAAAAATTCTAGTTGTTTGCACATTGTGTTTGAATAAGTTTAACGAGTGCCAGGACTTTTTAGAATTTCCATAGAGGGAAAATAAATGGGGAAAGCACATAATGCTTCTAGTTCAGAGAACGAAGCTAAAGGGATGGATGTTCATTTTGGATTTGAAGGATCAAACTACAATGGCCATGGAGAAGAGATATATAAGGAAGGAAACACAATGAATACCATTGAAGGATTGCAAAAGGATTCCCAAACTCGCCAAGAAGATAGTAGGAAACTCATAAAAGTTCAAGAAAAACAAGGTGAATTTAACATAAAGATGTTAAAGAGTTTGGAGAGAATATAAAATAAGTTGGATAAGGAGAGTGACTCAAGAAGAACAGGGAGTCACTAGACTTCTGAGGGAAGAAGGTCAAGAAGTGTGGGTAGACATCATCATCACTCCCAAGGTCACTCCAAGAGAAGGACACACAGTAGTTCAAGCCCATCTCCTACCATAAAGAACAAGAGATCGAGAGTGGATGAATGGAAGGGAGAGATGAACAAGATTAATCCTCCTATGTTTGATGGAGAACATCAGAAGGAGGAAGACGTCGAAACATGGTTGCTTGGTATGAGGAAATACTTCCAACTACATAATTATTCCTCTCATGCGGAAGGAAGAATTGTGATGTATCAAATGAAAGGAAAAGCATCCATGTGGTGGGATAAACTTGTGCAGGTGCAACAAATTAGAGAGAAATATATCACTTGGAAAGAATTCAAGAGGTATTTTGAGAATAAGTATTTTACTAAGAGATATCATGACAGAAATATGAAGGAGTTATTTGAACTCAAGTTAGGCAACATGACCATTGATGAGTATGATCGTAGGATTTTGGAATTACTGAAGTATGTTCCATTCATCAAAGAGGAGTCTGTCAAGTTCAAAGGTATTTGAGTGGACTGCCATCTTCCATGGGTGACAAGATCCAGTATGATGACTCTAAGACTATGGAAGAAACGATAAGAAGAGAGAAATGCTTATATGAGCAGCAAAGAGAAAATCCTACCTTTCAGAAGGCTTGGGATGACCAGAAGAAGTTTAAGAAAGAACAGAGGCAGCAGGGAAACAAACCTCCCTTTTTTAGAAATAGTCCTCAAGGAAAACCATCATTTAGAGAGCCGAGAATGGATGATGTAGGGGAACAAAGGCCAAGACAGATGCCCATTCAGTGTTGGGGCTATCAGGGGAACCATAAGTACAGAGATTGTCCCCACAAAAATGGCATAGTGAGAGTTGTCCATAATGTTCAGCAAGTTGAAATGGTGGAGGACATGGGCAGTAGAATGCCAAGGATCCATGCATCTCTGGACAACAAGCAAGCTGAATTTCAATTGCACATGATTGAAGTAGAAGGTATGATTAACAACCAACCATTTACTATTTTAATTGATTTTGGGGCTAGCCATAGTTATATAGATCCTAGAGTGTTGGAAAGTTTTCATTTTTCGAGAAGCAAACATGAAAAGTCTTGGTTAGTGCAGCTGGCTACAGGAACCAAGAGCAAAGTCACTGAGTTAGTTAAGTCCTCTCTAGTGGATATGAAGGGACTGAGCACAAAGGTTGAATTGAATATTCTCCCTTTAGGTTATTATGATTGTCTAATTGGGATGGACTGGTTGGACCATCACCATGCCATATTGGAATATCGTAACAAGGCATTCACTTGCCTGGATGAGGAAGGGAATCAAAAATCATTCCAATGATTTCCCAGAGTTGTTGCTATCAGAGAAATCTCAACAATGCAGCTGAAGAAGTGCTCTAGGAAAGGCTGCCAATTATTTGTAGCCCATGTGGAGGAAACGCCTAAGGATAAGGTGTCAAGCATTGGAGATCATGCGGTACTAAAGGAGTTTGAAGATGTTTTTCAGGAGGTACCCGGATTACCCCCAAAGAGATATATTGATTTCTCTATAAATTTGATGCCTGGAGCAGCTCCAGTGTCAAAAGCTCCTTACAGAATGAGTACACTAGAGCTGAAGGAACTGCAATTGCAGCTTGAAGAGCTTCTGAAGAAGGGGTATATACGCCCAAGTGTGTCACCTTGGGGAACCCCAGTTCTGTTCGTGAAGAAGAAGGATGGAATGTTGAGATTGTGTATCGATTTCAAACAATTGAACAAAGTGACTGTAAAGAATAAATATCCTCTGCCGAGGATTGATGACCTCTTTGATCAGTTGAAGGATGCAATATTTTCAAAGATAGACCTCAGGTCAGGATATCACCAGGTAAGAATAAAGGATGAAGACATCAACAAGACTTCCTTTAGAACAAGGTATGGTTATTATGAGTTAACAATGGTTCCGTTTGGGTTGTCGAATGCACTCGTTGTTTTTATGTGTCTGATGAATGGTGTATACAGGGACTATCTAGACAAGTTTGTCACAGTCTTCCTGGATGAAATTTTGGTGTATTCCAAGTCAGAGGAAGAACATGTACAACATCTGAGGATGGTGTTGCAGGTGCTAAGGGAGCACCAACTGTATGCCCAGTTGAGCAAATGCTTGTTTTATCAGGATAAGATCCATTACTTGGGGCATATTATCTCGAAGCATGGTAGTTGTAGACCATAAGAAGATTGAGGCCATTAGAGGCTAGTCAGCACCAAAGAATGTGACAAAGGTTAGATCCTTCATGGGTTTAGCTGGTTATTATAGAAGGCTTATCACAGGGTTCTCGAGGATAGCTCATCCTATCACTTCCCTGCAAAGGAAGGAGAAGAAGTTTCAATGGACAAAAGATTGTGAGAAAAGGTTTCAACAATTGAAGCAACTATTAACCAGTGCTCCAATATTGAAGATTGCAGATCCAAACGAAGATTTCATGGTATGCACTGATGTGTGCAAAGAAGGACTGGGAGGAGTGCTCAGTCAGAATGGGTTTGTAATTTGTTATGAATCCATAAAGTTGAAAGAGCATGAAAGGAACTATGCCACTTATGATTTGGAGTTGGTATCCATAGTACATGTTCTAAAGAAGTGGAGAGATTACCTCATGGGAAGGAGGTTCGAACTGAGAACAGACCATAACGGTCTGAAGTATTTGTTTGATCAGCCAACCTTGAACGCTAGGCATAGTAGGTGGTTGGAGTTTCTCTATGAGTACGATTTTGATATCAAGCATATCAAAGGGAAGGAGAATAAAGTGGTTGATGCACTCAGTAGGAGAGTACACAAATTACATGCTACGACCATTAGCATGTACCGAACTGATATAAAGAGTAGAATTTTAGAAGCTGCAAATGAAGATTTGTAGTACATGGAGCTGGTAGCAAAGCTACAACAAGGTGAGATGCCACAAAAAGTGGAGAATTATAAGTTGGAAACTGATGAAATACATCTGTACAAGAACAAAATTTATGTACCTAATGTCCAGGACTTGAAACATATGATTTTGCATGAAATGTATAATGTGCCTTATGCAGGGCACCTTGGATATCAAAAAGTTGTGGCAACAATCAAGAGCCATTAATTTTGGCCAGGTATGAAGAAGGATATTGTTGAATACATCGCCAAATGTATGGAGTGACAGAAGGTTAAGGCTGAGCATAGGAACCCAATAGGGTTGCTACAACCTTTACCCATCCCTGAGTGGAAGTGGGAAGTGGTGACAATGGATTTCATCACGGGATTGCCTAAAACAGGCAAGCAACATGATTCAATTATGGTGGTGGTGGACAAGCTTACGAAAGCTGCCCATTTCATTCTGTTAAATACTACTCACAAGGCAATGGATGTTGCTGACATCTTTATGAAGGAAGTGACACGATTGCACAGTATCCCCAAGACAATTGTGTTTGTCAGAGACTCGAAATTTACCTCAAATTTCTGGAAGGGGTTGTTCAAAGGATTCAGAATGAATATGAACTTTAGCACAACTTATCATTCTAAGTATGATGGACAGACAGAGAGGGTGAACAGAGTAATAGAAGACACGCTAAGGATGTATGTGATGGACAAACCATCGAAATGGGAAGACTACCTGCACTTGGTAGAATTCACCTACAATAATGGGTATCAAGCCTCCTTGAAGATGAGCCCATTTGAAGCACTTTATGACAGAAAGTGAAATACTCCAGTAAGTTGGGATAATCTAGCTGATAGGGCAATAGTTGGGCCAGAGTTGCTCAAGGAAATGGAAGAACAAATGATAAACATTAAGCATAATTTAAAGGCTACCCAAGACAGGTAAAAAATTTATGCTGATAGGAACAGAATCCATAGAGAGTTCAAAGTGGGTGATCATGTTTTCCTAAAAGTAATAGCCAATATAAGTTCCCTGAAGCTGGGAAACTGCGCCAAGTTGGCAGCCATATTTTGTGGGCCATTTGAAATCCTAGAAAGGATTGGGCCAATTGCATATATGTTTTCATTACCTGCATCCATGAATGTACATAATGTGTTTCATGTTTCATTTATTAAGAAATATATACCTGATGCTAATCATGTAATTGATTGGAATGCGATTCAGGTGGAACAAGAAGGTGTCCTACAAGTGCATCCTGTGCACATATTGGACTAGAAAAGCAAATAGATCTGGAATCAAGCCATAGGGATTGTAAAGGTCAAGTGGACCTGGTACAGTCCTGAGGACATGACATGGGAGCATGAAGATGCTATGCGGAAAGAATATCCACATCTTTTTGAATATTTTGGAAAATCTTGCTGATGCCATGTGAAAGTTGCACTAAGGATAGAGAAAAACTAAGGGGAGGGGATTGTAATACCCCCAAGGATGAGCCCTATATGTAATCATGTTTATGAATTGTAAATCATGTTTTGTAGGCTGGTGAGCCAAGTTTATATAATCTGGTGGTCTTATGTGTTTATAGGCCGGAGAGCCTAAGTGTTAAAGGCTAGGAGCCTGATTGTGTATATGTAATTATGCAGAACATTAATAAAAATCTAAACATCGTTGCGTGCAGACCGACCATGAAGAAAGAGTGATGGGGGACTAAGCATCCACAGGGTGGGTAAGGGAAAGGGGGTTAAAAGGTTGGAAAGAGAGGCTAAGTGTTGAGCCTAGGGGATAATATTAGGCGCTTAAGTCCTTAAGAATAATTATTTATTATTATTCCGAAAGCTATGTGAAATGTATGTCCTTATCCTAAGTTCCTGGAAAGGGGAACATGTGAAAAAAGGGAATGCATGCTGATGGAGCGCATGTAGCCTCATGGGAGACATGTGTTATCCCAGGAACATGCAATTTAACCCAAGACTTGAGCCGTGACAGGGGTTCTCCCTCCAGTATACCTTCCGTCTGTCTGAACCGAGAAAGCTCTGCACCTGAGTTATGTAAGCCTCACACAGATATGAAACCCAAATCCAGGGATGTTGCCTGGAGAAACCGATACCACTGTGTTTGAACTATTGAGTCTCTGTTTGACCTCTGCATGAATTGTTTGTCACGCATCCTGCAATGGGTGTTACCTAAATCGTGTTGTGTTTTAGTGTCATATTGTCGTCTCCTCTTTCCAAACCCCATTTTCCTATTGTTTCTGTCACCTGTGAGCTATCCCAAGATGTTGTCATTGTTATAATCTTGAACTTGTGGGAATTGAATTGGAAACTGGTGGAAGAACTGGGTTGTTAGGCCCATGGTAGAAGAGGCAGGTTGCCAGGCCTGTGAGAAACTCTCTCCGGGTGAGGGAGTCTGCTCGGAAGTAGTTTTCTCCCAGAGAGAGTCCAGCACCAGCTACGGAGCTCTGAGACTTCCTAATCTAGCCTATTGTCGAGGCCCATAGAGGGAGGTGAAGCACCGATGGACTGTGCTTGTGAAGGTGTATACTCCTGGGTGGAACATGTATGTGGGGAATGAGAGTCCGTGAGTAGTGGGCGTAAGAAGACTCCTGGGGAGAATCCTTCCAATTGCTCTGTGCAATTTTTCTATAACCTCAGCCTAGTCTAGGATCCCCTTGCCTTGGTTGGAGCTTAGTCCCATATCAGGGGTGACCCACTACTGAACATGATGAGCAGCGTGGTCTAAGGCTGGGAGGTTCGTGGAAGGTCTGCACATGGTTGGTGGAGTTACTATATTTTCAAAGATAAGTATATGCATGTGTTTAATTTCAATTAAAATGCATGTCTATAATGCTTGCAATATTATCATGCATTCTGTTGTGATGATATTACTGTTGATTCCATTAATTTTGTATGTTAGTAGTAATTATATGCTTATTATGTTAAGCCATTTAATCTCATTTAAATGCCTACTACATAAGTATGAGAATGTTTTATGCATAGTAGCGTTGCCCGACTGAGGAGTTGATGGTCGAGGATGTTACAAAACTGTACCATGCATCAACCATGCATCAAATTGTACCTCAACCTGTACCATCAACCATGTATCATAACAAGTGCATCAACCATGCACCAAACCTGTACCTCAACTTGTACCATCAACCACATACCATAACAAGTGCATCAACTATACCAAATATTAGTCATGTAACATATCATGTGCCAACCATACACATCAACCATGTACATCAACAACCTATCACATTAATCTCATCAACCAATCAAATCAGATCACATAGATCTCATACCAATTGTCACAAGTGTA
Organism: Picea mariana; assembly: GCA_032191745.1. Lineage (NCBI taxonomy): Eukaryota > Viridiplantae > Streptophyta > Pinopsida > Pinales > Pinaceae > Picea > Picea mariana. The sequence goes on from JASDQU010106075.1 coordinate 111,981, forward strand.
TAGCTCAAACCATGTACAACTATGTCTCTCTAATCATGTCCCATACATATAAAAACATTCATAAACCAAGTGTAGTGAACCCTCACATAAACCAAGAATAAAACCCTCAATTTTATGCAACCACATTCTATACCAATAACTTCATCAAGAAGATAATAACATCTTCATCAAACATTACCTTAGTCTCAAGGGACTAGTTTTTGGATTAGTCAACAACCCTAGCTTTCAACAAGAATAACTATGTACATGTAATGAATAAAGGTATGAAAATTTTATACAATATTATTCAATGTCTTCTCTACAATTCCTCCAAGTTTCACTACTTGGAACATCCCAGAAATGGAGTTATAGAAAAAATGGTAGACCTTGCTGAATTTTGGCTTATTCTAGAGAGCGAACTTGTAGAGCATGCCACTCATGGAATGTTTGATATATGGATATGAAATTTTCACATATAATACTAAAACTTATACGCTATCCAATTAACTTTGTCTTACTGAATTGTCATCTTCTATGAATAAATTATGATTGTTTTACCCAGAACACATGTTTAACACTAGTTTCATGACTAGTCAAAAGCCCTATCTTCCATAGAGTGTATCTCCCAAAATACAACAACCCAGAAGCTGAAATTTCTACCACATGTACCTTGATCTGTTTTCTCAATATCCTCTAATTTTCACTATCTAAATAATTCTAGAACAAAATGTATTGAAAAAATGGTGAGATGACCTGTAAATAACATACCTTAGGACACATCATTAAAAGATATCATCCTCCCTTGGATTTTCGGCCTTCTTTACTTCACCTTACCTCTAAAATTCACCTCATATCTCCTTGGTTACCTTAGTCACTTATAGATATTCAATATTCTCAATAGGTGCTAATGGAATTCTCTTAATATCTTATTTATACTTCCCAAGTAACTTCCTTTACAGACCCCCAGATGGGGTGACGCATGGCGCACACATGTCAACAATTGTGGAGGATACGAGGGTAGTTAAGGCCCCTCTCTGCCACCCTCCTCCCCTGTCCATTCGATATGCCTAACATTCATTCCCTCCAAGGCTCAGTGCAGTGGGTCTTAATGGAGACTCGTGTTCAACTCCTTGGAATTGGTAAGATACAACAAATTCCCATTAATAAAGAACTCATGGAAACCAGAGCCATCAAATCCTCTGTCCTCATGCTAATTTCATCATGTAGAGGGTATTATTTCTGGCATTTGTCTTCATTTCACCGTCTCATTTTACTTTCTATGCTCCGCGCCTGCAATTCCTTAGTGTTTCATCCTTTGTCTCTCTCTTGCACCTCTGTCCACCCCACTGTCAATTTCATCCCCCCTGTGCTTTTCCTAGACATTCCTCACTAGAGAGGTAAGTCCTGGCATGGCCCAACCTATTACAGGCAGTTCAACAGGCACAAACGCTCGGGACCAACCTCTCTCTCTCCCCTCCCAAGTGGTATCTCGTACCACTCACCCTACTCTGATAAGAATTGGTATGAGGTGGCTCAATCAGAGATCCATCCACCAAACACAGAGAATATCCATGGAGGATTTTCGGTGGAAGAGGATATTCCTCCCAACTGGGAGGAAATTCTGCCAAATTTTCCGAAGACCACCTCGAAACAACGGTCAGCCATAAGTACCATCACCCCTTTGATTTTTCCGAAGCCAACCAAGATAGGCTGCATGGTTGAATAGGAAGTCCCTCTTTAGAAGGAGGACCCTGGTAAGAATTCTATCGCTGCCAAGGATGAGGACCCTGGAATAAACTGGGACGAATGATGGAATGAAGACGACACAAAAGAGCATGCTCACCTAGATCCTAGCTCTTGCAGGCTCACAAAAAACCACCTAGTCTTGATCTTCGAGATGCACAAGGATTTGGTAGAGTAGCAGCATAACCAACACACCCTCAACAAGCACTTGGATGTCTTGTACTACTCCCTGTCAAGTGAGCCTATGAAAATTCGATGGCTGACTTGTTTCCATCCATTTTCCTTCAAAGTTCGCTAGGATGGACACCCGGGTTTGCCTCATGTCTAGTCCCCTTACTGTTTTTTTCTCTGGTTTTAGTGATAAGTTTTTTATGAAATTCAAGCTCTGGTTCTTGTTCATTAGCTAGTTGGGGCACTTAGTCTACCACATGTTCTGGTTTCCATGCTTGTGGCAGAACATGTGGCAAGTCCCCATGTTTTCTAAGACATATGTCCTATTTCGGTCTTTGAACAATATTGCTCACGTGTTTTGGCATCCACTATTGTGGTGGAATAGGTGGCAAGCTCTAGTGTACACTCAGACATGTGTAATTTTTTCTAGTCCAAGGTAATACAATACTTTTTTATTTACAAAAAAAAAAAAAAAAATTCTTTTAGGGACAACTTGTAACTGTTTACCCCTTCTCCTCAATCTAGGGCTAACCCACTTTCTTGTTGAAACTAAAATTTCCTTAATTATTCAAATCATAAATACTTTGTTGCAACTGATTTATCCTTAATTAGCTTCTTTTTGTAACCACTTTACCCATAATTAATTAATTTCTTGTTCAACCACTTTGACTATTCAACCTTCTTGTTACAACTACTTTACCCATAATTAATTTCTTGTTGCAACCACTTTGACTAGAAAACTTTTTGTTACAACTAATTTACCCATAACTAATTCCTTTTTATAACCACTTTGACTAACAAACTTCTTGATGAATTTCTATGAGCTTCTAGAATAATTGACTTCTTGTTGACCTTCTAGGGGCTTCTAGAATATTCTTAAGGGTCCCCCAACTTCACAAGGCCATATATCACTAACTGCGAGGAACCACGTGACACACCACATATCACTGGAAACAGAATGACATGTATTATCCATCTATGATAGTATTACCTACAAATTCACTGATCTTCATGTCATTATTCCTCATACAAACTCAAGTTCCTTAACCACACCTATGGGGCTACATGTAGAATACATCAAATGCACCCAACTAAATAACCATCAATATCAATCATACAACTTTCCAACATCTATGGACCTCTCTAATGGTCTACATGAATATCTAAGGGTTGACATCAATCTCTAAAGGTTGACATAAATGACAAACAACTGTCCAAACCAACTTCCCAACAATCCCTTCTTTAGCATAGATGCAGGAAACACCAAAATTGATGGAAACACTAATGCTCCAATGTTATTGCTCCCCCTGTGACCATCGCTCGTCATCCATGTTTCTATCTCTCCCCATTTGACATCAATGGAAAAGGGTATCTCCCTTTGGGATTTCTTCCCATGTCTAAACTGTCCTTGGGGATGCTCCCCCTGTCTTCATGCCTATGAACTTTCTCTGTGTTTCTATGCCTCTGATTACTCTCTCTCTCCCCCTTTGACAAAGAGTAACTCTCTCTAGGATTTCTCTCCCTATATGAACTCTTACTTGGGGTTGCTCCCCCTATCTTCACTCTTCTAATATCTTCTTTGATTGTCTCTCTCCCCTTGACTTCTCTGCAAGATGTTGTGTAGTTCAAATATAGGTCTTCATGTACCTATTTTCCTTTTGTAGTTTTTTTCCATTGGTTCTTCCTCTTGAATTTCACTGACATATATAAAAATTATTCGAAATTTGATTCATTCATTTACTTGTCAAGTTCACTTGACAATTATGTTCAACATATTCCTTATGATGATATAACTTTTGTTGACGATTTCTCTTTCCCTATTCTGTTGTTCCTTTCACTACTTTCCTTTCTGTGACCAATTGATTCCACTGATTCCAATTGTAAATACACTGCTATGTATCTTCTCCGACCCATTCTTTTTCTACCTACTAAGCATATCATGAATACATCTCTATCCATATGTCACAAACTTTCCACAACTCTTCTACTACACCGAATCCCCTTGTTTAACATTCACATTCACCGGGAGTCTCCAAGCAAGATGGCTCAGAAAAGTACCCGCTCTGATGTGGTGTAATCTTCCTCTTCATCTCTGGAGACCTCTTCCTTTTCATCCTCTTTCTTAATTTTGTCATCATCCCGAGTTTTGATAGTTTCTTCTTCATCCTCTACCTAAATTCTGACACTTTCCTCTTTTCCTATAAATTCATCATGATCTTGTGCTGCTGCAAATCCTGTAAGTATGATTCCTTGGACCTATTCTTCATTTACCTGCTCTTCTTATTTTTCACTTCTTCTCCAAAATTTCTTGTATCTGACAATTTCCTTTTTCCCTATAGATTTTTCTTCATCTCGTACTATTGTTAATTCTGCGATCTCTGGGACCTGGTCTTTATTCACCTGTTCTTCTTGTTTTCTTTTCTATACTTTCTTATATTTGATATCAGTGTTCTCTTTCATAGAAGTATCGAGCATGCTTATACAATCATGAGATATATGTCCATATTTATGGCATTTGTAACATTCAATGTTATGTGGGGCCACGTAGGCATTTATTGCTTGAACATTCCTTCCATAGGCACTACAATATGAAACCTTATGTCCAAAGTTAGTACAGTAAAAACAATTACCATAAAAGAAATTTACATACATGGGAGTGAATGATCTTCTTTGTGGTGTAGTCCTTATGAATTCCTCCCTTGGATGATCATAATCTTCTCTTCTGTGAATCCCTTCATTATGGTTGAAGCTTCTTTGCTCCCTGAATGTGGTAGGCCTTGTTGAGGATATATCTTTATCATAATCATTCTTCTTTGATTATTTTTGACCGTGATTCCTTCCTTTGAGTACTTCTGCATAACTCTTACTCTTTTCTTCATTCTTCTTTTCTAGTAACCTGGAGGGATTCTCTTCAACCTCTATTGTTGATGTGGATGTTTTTGTATCTTCAACGTTCTTATTGAGCTTGATGATTTTACTTCTCAATGTGACAACTTCTTCTTCAAGCTTCTCAACCTCTTATTCTTTATTCATCATCTGAATCTTCATGACTTCTTCTGTTCTCTTTGCTTCTTCAAGTTGGATATTCAATGTGATTATTTCATCTTCAAGTTCTCTTTCTCGTTGAATAAATTCTTCTTCATGATTCTTTTCCTTTTCAATCTCAGAATTGTCTTCTATTTCATTGGGATTTTATGTCTCATCACTTTCAGTCTTCAAATAAGGGCATTCAATTTCAAGATGTTTGTGCTCTTCACAAGTAAAGCAAAAAAAACTTATGTTGACTAGGCATTCTTCTTGTTTTGAATCTGTCTGACATGATAAGAATCTTACCTCTTATTTTGTACCAGCATATTCTTCAGCAATCTCAAACTTTGTGATGGGAGAATAATAGATATTATGTATCTTATCCCAGAGTTCTTTAGCTGATGAAAATTTTCCCACTTTGTCCTTTATTGAATCAGGTAATCCTTCCATGATGAAATCCATTTATATTTTGTTGTTATTATTTAATTAATTCTTGGCTGCAGTCTTAGGTTTCTTTGTAGATTATATCCTGTAACAACTAAATACCAAATATCATATCCCTGTGCCCGTAGAATTTTTTTTTGTCCTTCTACTCCAAATCTCATACACTAGACCACTTTGACCATCAAACATTGGTACTCAATTCTCAGTGTATTCCATGATCTCATTCTAGTGGTTAGACTTATTCATGAAGGACCTTCTCTGATCCCAATTGTTGGAATACTGGGAGGGGGGGTGAATCAATATGAGCACTTTATACCACTTTTAACCACAAAGTATATTATTTAACTTTATCAACAATTTTCAACAATTTGTCATCAATGTATCATCTATGATTGAATTCAACATATACATCATAAGAATGTAATGATAAGTAGCATCACATCAACATCACATCAAGGACACAATACACCAACATTTACGTGGAAACACAAATGGGAGAAAACCATTGAATGTTTTCTTATATATATCAAGAATTCATTCATAGGAAGCACCAACTTCCCAATTCTCTAGCTTCAAATGGAAGGAGGCTACAACCCCCTGTTTACAAGATCCAACCTAAAGGAAGATACAACTCCCTAAATTCTCTGGCTCCAACCAGAAGGAGGCTACAATCCCTTGGGTTCTCTGGATCCAACCAGAAGGTGGCTACAACCACCTAGTTCTTAGGCTCCAACATGAAGGAAGATCCAAATCCTTCATTATCCGACTCCAACCAGAAGGAGGATACAAACCCCTTTACTTACTCCATCCAACCACCCTAAAATATAAGTATAGACCAATTGTCACTACCATAATCACTGCCACTATCATTGTCACATAAACCACCATCACAACAACCTATCCAACCAATCACTATCTCATCCACAAAACCAGATCCACTCTCATCCACATGCAACTCATGCCAAGATCACCAAGATCATATCTCAAACCATATGATCAACAACACCAACACATGCCTCTACTAAGCTATTGAAATATTGTAACTGCAAAGAGTATTCTATTTATTATTCATTTATTATTCATTAGATCAATCCCCTTTTGTGGATTGATCATGTCGG
>JASDQU010106076.1:1137-28839 GCA_032191745.1 Picea mariana
AGCCGTTTTGCCAAAGAAGTCTCAAGGAAAGAAGAGAAAGCTTTAGGCCTAGCCTTAGCTACACCTAGGTAAGCCTTTTTCTCCTTAGGGTTTTGGTTTAGTGGCCTTGCCATAGCAACACCATCAAACCCTAGATCCTCTTGTTCTTGAGTTTAAGCCCTCCAAGCTATTAGTCTCACCTCCTTTGACTCCATTAACCCAAGGCACTAGTCTAGAAATTCTTTCTTGAGCTTGTTTATGCCTTAAACTCTTTCAAACTACCTTTAATTTGAAACCCTAACTAACCTAGCGTCTAACCCTAGATTTCCTTCACTAACCCTAGCAAGATGACGTCCTGCTGAATTTGAAATTGTCTTTGGATAGAAAGGTGCGGCTTAGTCATCTTGTCATAGCCATAGAAGTTTTACAAGTTTTCATTGGTTGAATTGGCTAAAACGTCCACTTCTTGGGTAGCTAACCCTAGACTGCAACAATTTTTACATAGGTGACATCATACCTTGTTTAATCTGTTGTTTTGACATCAACGTTTTGACTTTGTCACCTTCTTTGATTGGTTTTGAGCTATTGACTATATCTATAAGATTGTTTGGTAAAACGTTGTGCTCCTTTCCTTTCAAATTGACTTGTTGATAGGGCTGACGTCATAGTGACTGCAGAAAACTTATAGAGGTGACGTCACACCTTTTAGACCTCTTGCTTGGCATGCAACGTTGTGACTCCTCTCACCTCCTTTGATAGGCATTGAGTTATTGATTTCATTTTACAAGCTTATTGAAGAAACGTTCTACTCTTTGTCTTCACTTTTGACCTATCAATTAATGCTTGACGTCACACTTCTTGTAGAAACAATATAGTGACGCAGCTACTTCATATATGTGAGCTATTTTGAGATATTTATTGCATTGACATATAATACAAGGTTTTAATTGTGAACATTGAATGCTCATTATCTCTTATGCTTTGTTGAAGAAGTGATATAAACCATTTGTCTCTTTTTAGCCATCATTGACTTCGTCAATAATAGCACTTAATCATTTTCTCATATATATGATAAGATAGTCTTTGATGCTTATGAAGTACTAACCCACTACAAGCACATATTCTATCTTTGTTTGTCTTGTCTCGCAAGCAAGTGCCCTCCAGTGGAAGACATTCTTTTTACTATCTCATCTTGGCAGTAATCTATGAAAGGGAATCACTTACCTTGGTCGATTATACCTTTAGCCTTTCATTAACCCATATTACATAGGGACGTCTCCCTTGGACTAGCCATCCTAAATAGAAAGAGCTCCCCATCGAGGTGACAGTGGGTGGGGAAGCTCCTGTTACGTCGGTTTCAAGCCTTGACTCAAGATCCTTAAACCTCTCCTACAAACCGTGCAATAACAGGAACCCTCATGGTAGAACCGTTACGCATACTAGACCGTAGAGTCTGACAGCTCAGAAACCATCTGGTAGACCAAGTTAAGGTCCAGTGGGACAAGTATAGTCCAGGATCTGCGACTTGGGAGGACGCCGAGACACTACAACGAGATTATCCCTCGCTATTTTGACCACCTCGAGAATGTGTTTCCCGAAGGTGGGGTGTATGAAACACTACCTTTTTATTTAGACAACCAGGATTACCTGAGGCCTATACACTTTATTTCCCAGTCATAGTGAAAATATTAAGTGATACACTTAAACATCAAACTTATGAAATTTTTATGGATGGTTAAATGTTATCAATGATGAGGCATGTAATGCAACCTGTTATGTGGATGTGAATTTTATGAATGTTTAAATGTTATTGATGATGATGTATATGATGCGACATATTGTGAGAAAGTGAAATTGTTGGATGTTTAAATACTATTTGAATGATGTTGGATACAATGCAGCCTATTTTGGGCAAATGATAATCTCATGAATGAATGATGAGTTTGAATTATGGGATGTTATGAAATCTAATTCTATGTGGAAAACTTTGATCCTAATGTATTGGTACGGGGATACCAAATTGAAATGATAAAAGTATGCAATTATATGATGATAATGCATAAAAATATATGAGTTTGTGTTGCAGACTAATCTGTAGGTTATGGGTTATGAAATAGCCAAGTGATAATGATGATGAAAGTGGGTATCAGGACCACTAACCGAGAAACATTATGGTATGAATAAAATGTGGGAAATTATATTGATTTGGATGCATTGCTATGATATATGGGAATTACATTTTCATAATAATGAATAAAACCCACACAAAGAATTCATTGAAATCAGAAGTTGGGTTTGCCAAGGGAAATCAATTCAGAAAAACAACAAGCAAGTGGATTCATTAAAAGTTCCCTATGGTTGGATCCACAAAGACCAGATATAATGTAATGCATTAGAATCCCCAAAATAAAGAGTTTAATCTTCATAACCTCACACACCCATGTGTTAATCACAACGAGGTGAAGGTCTTTCATGAACATGGATTATATACCATTGCTTTAAACTTCCCATTAGCATTGTTTAAATGTCATTGAGTTTTTATACTAATTCCTTTATTGTCATGTTACATGGGATGGTTTGAGGGTTGTTCATATTCCTAATATAAATTAAGATGAGGTGGATCAAATGTAATATTTGTGATAATGTTATATGATATAACATATGAATTGTGAAAATGCTATATTATATATTTGGATCACTTGAGAGATTTAAGGACAAATTGTTGGATAGTTGTGGATATAGTTGAACTAAATACATAACTTTGAAATATTTTATGGTCACCTAAAGTTACATAAAGGGACCTAATTTTACTATATACTAAGGGATTTCCACTAAGGAATACATAAAGGGACCTAATTTTACTATAAACTAAGGGATTTCCACTAAGGGATTTATACCTAATTGTTACATAAAGGAACCATATTTCCACTAAGGGATTTCTTAACTATAAACTCCCTAACTCCCTTGCTTGATATAGTTTTGAGTTTATTTGTTGTTTACCTTGAAAACAATTGTAAATCGTATGAATTTTGGCTCTGGGAAAAAAATAAACCCCTTTTGAGACACTCATCAATCTTGTTATATTATATATGGATTTGAAGATTTGGGTTGTTGCATTTCTATATAATCACAGAGAAATACTAAAAAAATTCAAAAGTGTTTATAATTTATAATCTTATAATTAATATCATACAACCTATCCTATCCTCATATAATTAGTTATTTCCCCATTAAGAAAATGACTAAAACTAGGTACCTAATGTACAGGCACAAGAGACCACTAACATGAAAGAAAATATGCTATCTATGATTTCTTCAACCTCTAGTCAAAGCCACCTATGGCTTAATGGGGGTTGGCATAAAGATGTCAATTCTTGGATAAATCATTTGAGAATGGAGAAGGAGATCACTCTACAGAACATTGATATAAAATTAAAAATACTATTAAATCAAAATTCAATGAAATATCAATACTTATGAAGATTTTTCGTTAACTAGAAGGTAGGGATAAAATGTTAAGAAGGTAGGGATAACTTGGCGTGAATTACATAATCATGTTCATCACTGAGTTTTTGAATGAAATTTTTGTTTGATGACTTAACTAAAGGAGCATATATCTGGGAACCAAATCCAATATATGGCCATCCATGCCCAAAGTAGTGTGGTTGAATGAAATACATTTCATGGTATTTTTCTTGCATCAACAATCAAAGGAATTGTCTCCTTGGGAAAATTGACATTCGTAAATTCAAGGTGTCTGAGGGATTGAAAAAAGTGAAATTCAATCAGTGAATGTTGATCAGATGAATTTCAAGAAAAAACCAAATCTACACAAGTAGGTCACTCATGTCTTACACTGAGATGTGACCAAGACTCGTGACAATATGTAGGACATGTGAAGCATAGGGGGCGATTTACTTACCCATTATCATTAGGTCTCACTAGATGGTTTCAAAAAAAAAAAAATCAATCTAGTCCAAATATAAATGAATCTTGGCAATGAATATTTATTTCTCTTGTTATGAAATGAAGAACACAGAAAAATGCAAAACTTGGCGTGAATTACATAATCATGTTAATCATTGAGTTTTTGAATGAAAGTTTTGTTTGAGGACATAACTAAAGGAGCATATATTTTGGAATCAAATCCAATATAGGTCCATCCATTCCCAAAGTAGTGTGGTTGGATGAAATAAATTCCATGTCATTTTCCTTGCATCAACAATCAAAGGAATTGTCTCCTTGGGAAAATTGACATTCGTAAATGCAAGGTGACTAAGGGATTGAGGGAATTATTCCTTGTACACACAACAAAATTACCATATGCATTCGCTTGTTGAGAAGTGGTGCAATGGTATTCAAGGTGTTATAGATCAAGGTATCCCATGGATTTTATTTATAATATGAGAATCTCATCTAATAAGAACATCATTTCATGTGTAGGACTCTTTCAATATCCTCAATATTGAATAAATTTTATAACCTACTTGCATTATTAAAACCATACAACCTTGATATTTAATATCACCAAAATATTTTGAATACATTTAATAATCTAGATTCACATTATTAAAAACCTAGAACCAATGTTTTGTAGCATCAAGTGCAAAAAGATTGAAAATAACATAACTTATGAAAGAGTTAATATAATTCAATGGTAAACAAGGCATTGTAAGATACTTTGTAAGATAAACTTTGTAAGAAATGTATGACACTCTAATATTATATATGTAAGAATGGATTTATATATTGAATTCCTAAAGATTTGAAATTTTTATAAAATACAAAAAAATTGAATTAAAAAGTTAGACAGATTGAAATTTTTATGATTTTTTTATAAAATAAAAAACGTCTGGATTCCCTTGTGTTACAATTTGGGATGTCTTCCAGAGTATCCAATTGGGAGTAATAGTGATCTCATGAATTTTTGAGGATTTTTATGGGGCCCAACTCATATTATTCATCATATATCATAGCTTGGCCCGACTCACTAACCTAAGGAATCTTGATAGCTTGGCTAATGACCATTACAGATTACCTAAAATGGAATCAATCTATGAATAGGTTGACTCATTATAGAAATACCAACATTAACGAAGTAATATAGATTTTGTATTCCTAGAAAATATCTTGAATATTAGTGTAAATGTTTGCTAGCAAACACTTTGAACCTAATCAATCTATGAATAGGTTGATTCATTATAGAAATACCAACATTAACAAAGTAATATAGATTTTCTATTCATGGAAAATATCTTGAATCTTAGTGTTGATTCTTAGTGTAAATGTTTGCTAGCAAACACTTTGAACCTAATTTTATTTGATCAAATTATCCTTAATGATTTTGTCACTTGTGATTACTTCTTTTTAATAATATTATTAAAAAAAATATTACTTCTTAAAAAAATATTATTAAAAAGAAGTAATCACTTGTGAGAAAATAAATTTTGGACTTCTTGCTAGATCGAGAGTATCTAGGTTTGTGTAAATGGATATAACATGGATTTACAAGTAATAATGATTGTACATGCTTACACATTTAATAATAATCAGTTAATGGAAAAAAAATTCCATATAATTTATTGTACTTTCTTATACACTCCTTTTTAAATTTCCACTATAAGGACTTTGAGGGAATGTTGTTTAGAATTGGAATATTAATATTTAGAGTTTGAAAGAACAAATCACAAATTTGGGATATACATTTTTCATTCACATCTTTTATGGTTCTTCTAGTTGCACATGTTATGAAGACTTCCACACTGCTTTTGGGCTTCTTGTTTGTGTTGGAAAAATTACTCTTGGATTTGAATTTGTGTGAAATTTTATTCCTTTGGTTATCCTAGAGACTTTTGTAAACATGATCTATTGATTCATGTTACATGTTCACATAAAGATGTGGTACATATGTCTTCCATGCAGACATAGGTCATAAATGTGGTACATATTCACACTTTTGATAATTAGGAATTAATGAAACCATTTTTATTAGCTTTCTCTTCATTTCTCTAAATTGTACATTCCTATGTATTTATTTTGAATTTGAATATAAAGACATCTAAGGAATATTTTATGGGATTTGAATATTAACATTAATTTTTTTTAAAAGAACAAATTACTAATTTTGAATGTAGTTACTTTATAGCCATAGTTATTAAATTGCTTTAATTGTTTAGATAATTTTTCTAAAGTAATGGATTTCGTTGGGACACCTTTCTTGAGATGTTCATTCCTCATATCTCATTCATCATTCTCATCCTTTATCTCACTTGTAATTGTGAATTCTATGAAGTCTTCAATTCTATATTTGGAATTTCTTTTTATGTAGAACAACTTATTTCAGAGTTTAAATTTGTGTAAAATCTCATTATCTTACATATCCTAAAGGTTTATGTAGTCACAATCTATTTTGATTAATAATTCTAATTAATTTGTATAAAATATAGAAAAACTTATATAACATTTTATAACTTATCTTTATTTTCCACTTATAATGACTATGACTATGGTGTAATAAATAATATAATTTTTTTCAACAAAAAGTCATAGAAAAAAGTACAATTTATTAAATAAAAAGACTACCTTTAAATTTAAATAACAAAATGCATATATGTTAAAAATTAACTACTTAATAAAAATATTATATCATGAATTTGCATATACTAAGTAACATTGTACTTTTGGGAACAGAAAAATGAACAATAATTTCATTAAAACAACCGAATATACATAAAATCTTATAAAACATCAATGAAATCTAATAAATTAAGTATATAAAACAACCCAATATTCAGAATGGTTAAGCACAGCGGGTTGAATCAGAAAGTGAAGTAATCAAACATAGTAGTCAATCTTCCCACCAACGGCTTGGCCATAGGGCTGGGCCCCCGTAGTCAATTCATAGTCCATTGGACTGTGACTTGGCCGCAGGGGGCCAACCCTGTGGCCAATTCATTGGCATGTCCATGGCTTGGCCACAGGGCTGACCCGCCACAACCAAGTCACAACCAACAGGACTGTGACTTAGCCGCAGGGGCCCAGCCTTGTAGCCAAGCCATTTGCGTGCCCACAGCTTGGGCACAGGGGCCGCCACATAAACTAATTTTTTTTTTTAAATAAAAATAAAATTTTATTTTACAAATTAAAATTTAGAGTGAAATATGTGAAGCTCGGCCCGCGGACCGCCCACTAACATGACTTCTGCACCAACCCTACATACGCGCCAACAATTACGAACACTCACAAATGCAGGAATGTGTTTTCCAACACTCAGGAATGCTCACAAACACAGAATGCTCACAAACGTAGGAACACTCACAAACGCTCATTGTCACAAACGAAGAGCGTAGAATGTGTTTTCCAACACTCAAGAATGCTCACAATCACTCACTGTCACAAACACATAATGTAGAAAAATGTTACAATATTGATGTGTGGTTGATATATAAACACTTTTTCGGCCGAAACATTCTTTTAGTCGAACAATATTTCGGCTGAAAGAATGTTTTGGCCGTAATATCTTTTGGCTAAAAACATATTGCGAGATGGAAAAAATTCGTCAGACTAAATTTTTACACGCAAATCGAGGGTGTCATCACTGTACCATTCAATTTGACGTTCCACTTTTCGACCGACAAACAGTTCGGCCAAAAGAATGTTTCGGCCGAAAACATATTGCCGGATGGAAAAAATCCGTCTTACCAAATTTTTACACGCAAATCGAGGGTGCCGTCACTATACCGTTCAATTTGACATTCCACTTTTCGGCGGAAAAATAGTTCAGCCGAAAAAAAAGTATCTTTCGGCTCAAAAATAGTATTAGTTCGGCTGAAAACATGCTTTTCGAAATTTTGGAGATCAGATTGTCACGAAAGTGTTACCCACCTCCTTGATTTCACCCATATGTTGAAGAACTTGGCACCGAAATACCTTCCAACTTCATGAGTGTCTGACTGCTTATCTCTTTCAACTTGGACACATCCTTTTTTCTATTATAAAAGCTCACAATGTACTTGTGTTGCTAACTGATTTGATTGATACGATGATGAAGAATACATTCTATGTATAAACATAACATGATCACTCTTGTTTCTATATGTATAAGCCATCTCATGTCAAACCAGATGGCTATCGAAGATTGGAATTCATTGTGTTCAATGAAATAACATGTTTCATTATGGAAATCCAATCATGTGATGATAGATATTTAAGTCAAAATGAGGCTTGGATTAATAATTAAGAAGATATCAAAGCCAACTACAAAAAGCCAATCATCCCATTCACTTTTGGATGGTTTAATTTACTCCTATTTCAGTGCATTACCTCAAACTCCCTCCTAAACATTTTGTATCTGTTGATATCATGCTCATCAAATAGAAACCATCAAACCCCTAAGCTCAACTAAAAATTTAAACCATGGCATATAGGTCATTATTACATTCATACAATATGTTGTTCAATGCCTAAGTCTCCGCAAAAGATCATCCATGTCATATTATACAAAAGATCATCCACGCCATATTATACAATCTTTTATTGAATAAAAACAATAATGTTACATTTTAAAAATTGATATGATATTATAAAATACTATTTATATTAATGCCCCTTTTTTGTCCCCTTTAGAATCTAATGCCATTTATATTTTAAAAGTTGATATGATATTAAAAAATGCTATTTATATTAATGCCCTTCTTTTGTCTAATATTATTTATATTAATACTCCTCTTTTATCCCCTTTAGAATCTTGTGTACACCTTTAGAATCATGATGTCCTCATGAGAAGGCTTCTCAGGCATTTTAGTCTTTATTATTTATTTTTATATTTCTCTATAATGACTTCACCCTTCAAGAATCAATACCGAGTCATATCTAACCACTTGCTTCTATTCTTCTAACAACATTTCAATACTATCCTCCAAAATGCATATTATGTTGTTGGCTAATATGGCATACATATTATGTTGTTGGATAATATGGCATATTATGTTCTCAGCTAATATAGTTTTGGGTGTTATAGCAAACCACAATCCTTTTCTTAATATACTTAATTCCCCCTCATCTAAATCAATCATTTTCTTAATATACTGAATTGCTCCTCATCTAAATCATATAGATTTTACAAAAAAAAATTAGGCTATTGTGTAGAACTTCTAAATCAATCCTTTTTTTAATATACTTAATTCCTCCTCATCTAAATCATGATGGGATAGATTTGCAACATTCTTTAGTCTAATGTGTAGAACTTCATTTATCTTTATTAGCTTATTAAATTTTCCCTCTTACCTATTTCTTCCTATACTCTCTTTTTCTACCCTCAAGGCCGCACTAGCATACTCCACTAATAGAGCTTGATATGGATCTGTTGCAGTAATTTTAAATGCAATCCAAGTTCCCATGCAATCCAACCGCCCGACATGATAGTTTCTCAAATGCTAATGTTTTTACAACAATAATGTTGCACTAATTTTAAATGCAATCCAACCGCCCTGCATGGTAGTTTGTCAAATGCTAATGTTTTTACAACAATAAAGATAGGGATAATGTTATCATCTCTGCATCTTAGCATCTTAATATAATAAATGAATTAAAAAGAAACATATTAATCCAAAGTTGTAATGTGATCATAAAGTGATTAGGTCCCTTTGTATTGTGAATCATGTTGCATATGAAAAACCACGAGGATAACTCAATATTAGCAGTAGTAGCCTTGATTGGTTATGTGGTAGAAGCACCAAATTTTGATCACTATTACATTTATTTATTTAATTTTATTTCTTAGTTTGCAGTCTCGTTGCTCGTTCAGGGGTCCCGATATCAAAAACTTAACACATTCTAGATTAATATTCAATCAACTATAAGAAAACAAGAAAACAAACACAAAACCTTAAAACATGGTTCGTTAGATGTCCTCGTATCAAAACCACAACACATTCTAGATTAAAAATCAATAGAAAATAAGAAAACTAGCATAGCCGCTAACTCGCGGCTGAGAACGCCGAAAGGTAGCAGCTGAGAATGTGTGCCTCCAATATAGTGAGAATGCATGCCCTCAATATAAAACGTTTGTGGTAATATGAAACATTTGGCTGCATTAGGTTGATAAATGGAACATGGCAATTACATATCCTTACAGTAATTTTTTAATGTGACTAGGTAAATGTTAAAAAGTAAACATGTTAACAGATGCCTTGATAAATGCAAGAAAGTTATGAACATTAAATCTAATCCATTGATTTTGGAGGACGACTAAGAATATGCCAGCATCTTCAATGCATAGCGATCAGATTAGGGTTTAAGATTAAATAAGGTTAAAAGATCATTAATTGTGCCCATTGTCAATAGGTATACACCTTTCATCGTAAAAACGAAAAAGAAAAAATAGTACTAATTAAAGAAATGGACCTAAAATAATGAGCACTCGTTACAATTGGTCAAATCGTTGATGGGAACACCAATGTTTACATCCCAGAGATTGGGTATTTTGTCGCAACCATAAGAGTAGGAACGAGTGGAAGATTTGATGCCCCTACATACCACTTGCATGTCCAAGAGTTTACATGCAAGTAAAAGCTACAGTGCACCTAAAAACCTACCATTCAACCAGGTGTATACCTAAAACTAATATATTACAAATGTAAATGTCAATACCAATTTGGCATGTTTGCCCGTTGGTGAGATGAACAGGCTTTACAGAAATCTAGATTGATGTGTTAATTCATAACATGTCTTTCCCCTAGGGAACATTTACCTACCCCACAAGTGTGTTACTTACACTCCCGGTACCATAGAAATGCAAACATGATAAACTACACTTGGTTAGGGTATCGACCTTCACGTTTACTGGAATCAAGGAATGATGTGCTTCATTATTAGTAGGTTTGAGTAATTTTAAATTGACCTAGCATACAACCATCCAACCAAGCAAAGACGTGAGCGATGGTGCTTTATGAGCTAGCATACAACTACACAACCAAGAAAAGACATGAGCGACGGTGCTTTGAAAGGAAACCGGTAGACTCATCGTCATTGGCATCAACTACAAGTATTTGACACTGAAAATCATATGTGTGATCATCGAAACATGGGAATGATTAAGACAAATATCAGGTCATTGGAATCGCTTGGAGGATAGTCTAAGAGAAAATATAACAGTAAGGAAAATGTGCGAACAATAAACAAAGACGCTTTGACTCTTAGTATTCTGCACTTTTGATAGTAGGGTAAAGAGTTGGGACATTGGGAGATTGTAAGCAACGTTCCAAATCAATATCCAAATAGTGGGAAGATCTTTGTAAGCAATTTGGTAGCTGAGAGAGTATATGATAGGTAGATAATGCAACGACTTCCAAAAATGAAGAATTACATGGTTCGAAAAACTTGGAAACCCTCACAGTTCTATGATCAGTGGTGTGAACCATGATATAAAAAATCAATCGAGGATGTTGTTATATTTGTAAATGCAGAAGCACAGCTATCATATAAGACAATCAATAAATATGAAGACAAGAAACACAAAGATTTGCGTGGTTCACCTAAATGTTGGGCTACGTCCACCAAGCATAGGTATCAGTTGTCTTATTATTCAGATCAAGGAGATTACAACAACTCACTCATGCTCCTCATCATTACACTATTTCCTCAATTCCCCTTTATGCCTCTACGGGCTTACATCAGTAATTAACAGAATTATATTAGTTACATAACTATTTTCTAAACTTCTGCGATCATACCAAATTGGTTGAACAAACTACTACAAAATAGACTCCACTAAATCTACTCATGTCTACCAAATCTGGGAAATTCGTTGGCATATTCAACAATCTCCACCTTGAAAACAATTAACCTAATACCTTGCTCCTTCCTTTTGTTCATCACCTTTTCTGCAAGGCAAGAGAAGACAAGAACCATCATAGCTTCTCTAACAGTACTCGTTTTGTGAACATGTCTACCCAGTTCTCTTTTGTATGTGCTTTCTCAAGAGAGACTCCACCTTCATCGATGACCTGTATTACAAAATAGTACTTGATAGGTATATGTTTTGTTATTGTGTGGCAGGATTGATTCTTAGCCAAGTGAATAACACTTTGACTATCACAAAGTAACTTTACTTTGTCCTGCATCCTTCCAAACTCATGAAACAAACCTTTCAACCAAACTGCCTTTTTCCAAGCATCTAAAGTAGCTATGTATTCTGCTTCTGTAGTGGATAAAGAAACAATGTTTTGTAGCTTTGATATCCAACTAATAGCTCCACCTACAAGAATAAAGACATACCCTAAAGTCGACCTTCTCTTGTCCAAATCACCTGCAAAATCATAATCCACATATCCACAAACTAACTCATGACCATTGTCATAGGTGATACAGTAATCACTTGTTCCCCTTAAATATCAAAGCACCTGTTTCACTGTTTTCGAGTGCTCATTACTTGGGTTTTCCAAATACCTGCTGACAACCCCAACTACATGTGAAACATCTCGCCTTATACTAACCATCACATTCATTTCATTAGACTTCCTACTGCATTAGAATATGGTATTCAAAACATATATTCCTTTTCTTCTTTTTTACTAGGACATAAACTTGAAGAAAGATTAAAATGGGAAGCCAAAGGGACTAAAACGGGTTTCAAATCATTCATACCAAAACTCAAAAGTATCTTCTCAACATACTTCTTTTGTGACAAACAAAGATTTCCATTCCTCTTGTCTTCGAATATCTCCATGCCCAAAATCTGCCTTGTTGGTCATAGATCTTTCATATTGAACATCCTAGCCATCTGAGCCTTTAATGTGTTGATCTCAGTTATTCTTGTCCTTTCTAAAAGCATATCGTCAACATACAATACTAAGATAATGAATATGACATTATTTAATTTCTTAAAGTAGACACAATGATCATACTAATTCCTTGTATAATTCTCGCTCACCATAAAAGAGTCAAATTTCTTGTACCATTGTCTAGGCAACTTCCTCAAACCATACAATGATTTCTTGAGCCTGCAAACAAATTTCTTACTACTATTCTTAGCGAACCCTCAATGTTGCTCCATGTAAATTTCCTCATCAAAATCTCCATGTAAGAAAGTAGTCTTAACATCTAGTTGCTCCAACTCCAAATCAAGCAATGCAACTAATGCTAACACAATTTGAATTGAAATAGTCTTTACAAATGGTGAAACAAACTCATGAAATTTAATACCTTCTTTCTGAGAATATCCTTTTGCAACCAACCTTGCTTTGTACCTTTCCATTTTATCATCAACACCCTTCTTCAGCTTGTAGACCCACTTGCAACCTATAGCGTTTCTGTCTCTTGGAAGTTCTACCAGGTCCCATGTGGTATTCCTCTCTAATTCCTTCATTTCATCCTTCATTTATTCTTTCCATTTATCATTGTTAGAACCCTTCATAGCTTCCTAATAGAATGAAAGTTCATCATCATTAGTACTTAAAGAAATTGACGAAACAAAATCATCATACCTTCTTGAAGGATTTCTAACCCACGTAGACCTCCCTAGGGAAGTTTGTGGGTCATCCACATTCTGTTTATTGTTATCATCAACCATGTTTTCCTCTACAGGAAACTCTTCATGAACATCTTCAGAAACATGTTCATGTTCTCTTCCACCTGTATTTGAAATGGTTTCAAACTAAATCTGTTGATACTTAGGTACTTCTTCCTATTTCATTTGAACATATACAACTCATTTGATTAGAGATCATTCATCAAATATCACATCTCTCTTAATGGTGATCTTGTGGGTAGTAGGATCCCATAACTTGTACCCCTTAATACCATCACCATATCCAACAAAGATAAGCCTTTTTTTTATTTTGGATCTAATTTAGAATGTTGATGTTTCGGAATTAGAGAATAGGCTTCACAATCAAAAAAATTAAGATTAGAATAATTACAAGGATGACCTGTCCATACATCTTCTGGAATTTTTCACTCTATTTCTATTAAAGGTGATTGATTCACAAGATAACAAGTTGTAGTCACTGCTTCTGCCCATGGTTCCTACTGCAAGTTGGCGTTACTAAGAATACTCCTTTCTCTTTCTAGGGGAGTCTTGTTCATGCATTCAGCAACTCCATTCTGCTGAGGAGTATAGGCGGTGGTTTTATGCCTATTGATCCCAAACCCCTTGCAATAGTTCTCAAATTCCATTGACGAAAATTCACCACCATTATCA
Source organism: Picea mariana (assembly GCA_032191745.1). Lineage (NCBI taxonomy): Eukaryota > Viridiplantae > Streptophyta > Pinopsida > Pinales > Pinaceae > Picea > Picea mariana. Next base: position 15,317 of record JASDQU010106076.1, read on the forward strand.
TCTCTTAAACATTTAATGGACCTACCAGTGCTCTTTTCCACTAAAGTTATAAACTTATTGAAAACTATAAATACATCAGCTTTACTCTTTACCATATAGATCCACACCTTCCTAGAGAAATCATCTATAAAAGTAACAAAATATGATGATCCTACATACAAAATAGTAGGGGATGGCCCCCAAACATCAGAATGGATATAATCAAGGACTCGTTCACTGGTGTGTCTTTCGGTTTTAAATTTCTGCCTATTCTATTTCCCATAAATACAGTGATTGCATAAATCTAACTTTAAATAATTTAGGCTAGGAAGTAACTTGCAATCAGACAATACCTTTAATCATTGTTTTCTCATATGACCCAACCGTTGATGCCACGGTCTAAAAAAATCACTGGCTTTCTCAGATACTATTGTCACATGATTTGACTCAGTTCTTCCTTCTAACAGGAACAGGTTACCAACCTTCTTCACTTTCATAACCAGTAGGATTCCTTTGTAAACTTTCATAACTCCACCTTGAAAAATACTCTTATATCCTCCAGTGTCTAAGACTCCCAATGAAATTAGATTCTTCCTAATCTCAGGTATATGTCTCATATCAATTATTATTTTAAGATTTCTATCAAACATCTTAATTCAAATGCCACCAATTCCCACAACTTTACACGAGATATCATTTCCCATGTAAACTATTCCATCATCTATAGACTGATAAGTAATAAACCAGTGTCTATGAAGACACATGTGGTTTGAAGAACTAGAATCTAATAACCATTGTTGATCTTGACGTGAACCAATACTAATTGATAAAACTTCATCAGTCATACCTGAACCTGTTGTTGAACCTATTTTGGTTGCATTTTCTTCCTTCGTATCTTTTGGAGGGTCTTCTTTGGATGCTCTCTGTCGCTTCCAACAGTCGTGCTTCAAGTGTCCAGATTTTCCACAAAACCAACACTTAAGCTTGCTCTTTTTTCCCTTCAACTTTGACTGAGAGAAATCCCTCTGACCATATCCTCTTTCTTTAGGTCTGCCTCTGATCACCATTGCCTCATATGTAGAGGTTCCTAAATTATATTTCTTCCTTGTTTCCTCATACATTAAAGATCCAACAATATCATCAAACTCAATACTGTATGTTGAAATGAAACTAATAGAGGTAACAAAATGATCCCATGATGCAGGAAAAGAACAAAATAATGTAATTTCCTTATCTTCATATTCGAATTTCACTCTTGTGCTATCAAACTAGACTAAAAGAGTATTAAAAGTATTTAAATGATGAGCTATTTTTGTATCTTCCTTCATGCGCAAACGATACAATTGTGTTTTCAGGAATATCTTGTTCGTCAAGGATTTCACCATGTACATGCTTTCCATCTTCATCCACAAACCAACTTCCAAACAAAACATCATTGGCCAAACACAGGCGTACGACACTCAGTGCTCTCTCATCCATATCACCCTAGTCATCATATGTTATGGTCACAGGTTCATTTTCTTTTCCCAAAAATGTCTTCACCACGCCTTGTTGCACGAGCAGATCTTGCATCTTAACCTTCCAAATCTTGAAATTTTTCTTACCATTAAACTTCTCAGTTTCGAACTTAGCACTTTGTGTCTTTTCCATTAGAGGAAACATTCCAAAAAACACCACTGCTTGTAATAAACAAGGCCCTTCGAAAAAAGAATATGGAGGAAAAATTGTTTAAACTTTATAAGGTTTAATAAAAGATTTAATAAAAAATTCTTTTACTAACCTTTCCTTTTATTTAAAAACTAAAAAATAACAAAGGTCACCTTTTTAACCATTATTCACTTTGAGATAATTAAAAAACAACTTTTAATTCCTCCACCTTTACTTTTTACCTTATACCTTTACTTAATCCTTTTACTCCATAAAAAAAACATTTTACTTCATTCACCCACATTGACATGTTCAGGCTTTTAAAAAAGAAAATTCATTTTTTTTTTAAAAACCCAAAATTTCTTCATACCTTTCATACTTTGTATTTTTTCAAAAAGAAGAGAACTCCATGCGAATGTTGAAGAGGAGTTGTCGCACCTCTCGATACATCTAGAGTGCGGCAATCTTAAAAAATCTCTACACTATACAACACAGTTAGACTGCGACGATTTCAGGCTTTTAATTGTGCGTGAAGTTTGACTAATATGAGGTCGCACCCTTCCAGAGGAGGGACATGCAACGATGTTGAAAATGACACACCTCACATAGATTTCACTCTTGCGGATCCTCCAATGATTTGACATTTCCTCCAACCACCTCTAATACAAATTGTTATATTTGTAAATGCGGAAACACAACTATCATATAAGACAATCAATAAATCCACATACAAGAAACACAAAGATTTATGTGGTTCACCCAAATGTTGGGCTACGTCCACCAAGCATAGTTATTGGTTGTCTTATTATTTACATCAAGGATATTACTGTAGATCACTCACGCTCCTCATCATTACACTATTTCCTCAATTTCCCTTTATGCCTCTACGGGCTTACATCAATAATGAACAAAATTAGATTAGTTACATAACTATTTTCTAAACTTGTGCGTTCATACCAAATTGGTATATTTGGTTGAACAAACTAATACAAAATATGCTCCACTAAATCTACTCATATCTACCAAATGAGGGATACTTGTTGGCATATTCAACAATCTAAACCTTCACAACAATTAACCCGATACCTTTCTCCTTCCATTTGTTCATCACCTTTTTTGCAAGCTAAGAGAAGCCAAGCACCATCGTAGCTTCTCTAACATTACTGGTTTTGTCAACATGTCTGCATAGTTATCTTTCGTATGAAATTTATCAAGAGAGACTCCACCTTCATTGATGACCTACTTACAAAATGTTACTTGATAGGTATATTTTTTGTTTTACTGTGGTAGGATGGATTCTTAGCTAAGTGAATAGAACTTTGACTATCAAAAAGTAATTTTACTTTGTCCTGCATCCTTCCAAACTCACCAAACAAACCTTTCAACCAAACTGCCTCTTTGCAAGCATGTAAATCAACTAGGTATTCTTCTTCTATAGTGGATAAAGAAAAATGTTATGTAGCTTTGACATCCAACTAATAGCTCTGTCTGCAAGAGTAAAGACATACCTTGAAGTCAACCTTCTCTTGTCCAAATCACCTGCAAAATCAGAATCCACATATCCACAGACTAACTCATGACCACTGGCATAGGTGATATAGTAATCACTTGTGCCCCTCAGATATCGAAGCACCCATTTCACTGCTTCTCGGTGCTCTTTACCTGGATTTTCCATATACCTACTGACAACCCCAATTGCACATGAAATGTCTTACCTTGTACTCACCATTGCATACATTAGACTTCCTACTGCATTAGCATATGGTATTTGAGACATGTATTCCTTTTATTCTTTTGTACTAGGACATAAACTTGGAGAAAGCTTAAAATGGGACGACAAAGGGAATGAAACAAGTTTCACATCTTTCATACCAAACCTCAAAAGTATCTTCTCAACATACTTCTATTATGACAACCAAAGGTTACCATTCCTCCTGTCTCTGAATATCTCCATGCCCAAAATCTGCCTTGCTTCTCCTAGATCTTTCATATCGAACGTCCTAGCTATCTGAGCCTTTAACCTGTTGATATTAGTTATGATTTTTCTTGCTAAAATAATATCGTCAACATATAATACTAAGATAATGAATATGCCATTATTCAATTTCTTAAAGTAGACACAATGATCATACTCACTCCTTGTATAATTCTGGCTCACCATGAAAGAGTCAAATTTCTTGTACTATTGTCTGGGCGACTGGCTGAGACCATACAACGATTTCTTGAGGCTGTAAACAAATTTCTTGCTACAATTCTGAACAAACCCTTCAGGTTGTTCCATGTAAATTTCCTCATCCAAATCTCCATGTAAGAAAGAAGTTTTAACATCTAGTTGCTCCAATTCCAAATCAAGCAATGCAATTAATGCTAACACAATTCTAATTGAAACAGTATTTACTTATGGTGCATGAAGTCAATACCTCCTTTCTGAGAATATCCTTTCACAACCAGCCTTGCTTTGTACTTTTCCATTTTATCATCAACATTGTTCTTCAGCTTGTATATCCACTTGCAAAGTACAATTTTTTTGTCTCTTGGAAGTTCTACCAGGTCCTATGTGGCATTCCTCTCTAATGCCTTCATTTCATCCTTCATTTCTTCTTTCCATTTATCACTGTTAGAACCCTTCACAGCTTCCTGATAACATGAAGGTTCATCATCATTAGTACTTAAAGAAACTGACGAAACAAAAGCATCATACATTCTTTAAGGATTTCTGACCTGCATAGACCTCCTTAGCAAAGTTTTTGGTTCATCCACATTCTTTCTACTGTTATCATCAACCATGTCTTCCTCTGCAGGAAACTCTTCATGAACATCTTCAAAAACTTGTTCATGTTCACTTTCACCTGTATTTGAACTGGTTTCAAACTGAATCTCTTGATACTTAGATACTTGTTCATGTTTCATTTGAACATCTACTATTGATTTGATGAGAGATGATTCATCAAATATTACATCTTTGTTAATGGTGATCTTGTGGGCAGTAGCATCCCACAACCTCTACCCATTAATACCATCACCATCTCCAACAAAGATAAGCCTTTTTTATTTTGGATCTAATTTAGAATGTTGATGTCTCGGAATTAGAGCATAGGCTTCACAACCAAAAACTTTAAGATTAGAATAATTACAAGGATAACATGTCCATACCTCTTCTAGAATTTTGCACTCTATTGTTGTTGATGGTGATCGATTCACCAGATAATAAGTTGTAGTCACTACTTCTTCCCATAGTTCCTACTGCAAGTTGGCGTTACTAAGCATACTCCTTGCTCTCTCTAGAAGATTCGTGTTCATGCGTTCAAAAACTCCATTCTACTCAGGAGTATAGGCAGTGGCTTTATGCCTATTGATCCCAAACTCCTTGCAATAGTTTTCAAATTCCATTGACGTAAATTCACCACCATTATAAGTTCTTCAACATTTAATGGACCTATCAGTGCTCTTTTCCACTAAATCTCTAAACTGCTTGAAAACTGTAAATGCATTAGCTTTACTCTTTAACATATAGATCCACATCTTCCTAGAGAAATCATCTATAAAACTAAAAAAATATGATGATCCTCCATATGAAACAGTAGGAGATGGCCCCTAAACATCAGAATTGATATAATCAAGGATTCCTTCATTGGTGTGTCTTTTCATTTTAAATTTTTGCTTATTTTGTTTCCCATAAATACAGTGCTTGCAAAAATCTAACCTTAAAGACTTTAGACTAGAAAGTAACTTGCGATCAGATAATACGTTTAATCCTTGTTCGCTCATATGACCCAACCATTGATGCCACATTTGAACATAATCACTATCTTTATTAGATACCATTGTTGCATGATCTGACTCAATTCTTCCTCCTAACAACAACAAGTTACCAACCTTCTTCGCTTTCATAACCAGTAGGATTCCTTTGTAGACTTTCATAACTCCACCTTGAACAATACTCTTATATCCTCCAGTGTCTAAGACTCCCAAAGAAATTAGATTTTTCCTAATATCAAGTACATGTCTCACACCCGTTAGTATTTTAATTGTTCCATCAAACATCTTAATTCGAATGTTATCAATTCCCACAAATTTACACGTGATAGCATTTCCCATGTAAACTATTCCATCATCTATACACTGATGAGTAATAAACCAGTGTCTATGAAGACACGTGTGGTTTGAAGCACCAGAATTTAATAACCACTATTGATCATGACGTAAACCAATACTAATTGATAAAACTTCATCAATCATACCTTAACCTGTTGTTGAACCTCTTTCGATTGTATTTGATTCCTTCGTCTCTTTTGGAGGGTCTTCTTTGGAGGCTTGTTGTCGCTTCCAACAGTCCTTCTTCAGGCATCCAGATTTACCACAAAAACAACACTTAAGCTTGCTCTTTTTGTCCTTCGATTTTGTCTGAGAGAAATTGCTCTGACCCTGTCCTATTTCTTTAGGTCTGCCTCTCATCACCATTGCCTCATGTGTAGAGGTTCCTAAATTGGATTTCTTCCTTGTTTCCTAAGACAGTAAAGCTCCAACAATATCATCAAACTCAATATTTTCTGTTGAACTGAAACTAATAGAGGTAACAAAATGATCCCATTACGCGGGCAAAGAACACAATAATGTAATTGCCTTATCTTCAAATTCGAATTTCACTCCCGTGCGACCCAACTGGACTAAAAGAGTATTAAAAGTATTTAAATGATCCGTTATTTTCGTACCTTCCTTCATGCGCAAACTGTACAATTTTCTTTTCAGGAAGATCATGTTCATCAAGGATTTCGTCATGTATAGGCTTTCCAGCTTCATCCACAAACCAATTGTTGTCTTCTCCGAGACAATATTGAATAGAACATCATTGACCAAACATAGGCGTATGGCACTCAGTGCTCTCGTATCCATCTCATCCGAGTTATCATATGTTATGGTCGCGGGTTGCTTTGTTTTTTCCAAAAGCGCCTTCACCATGCCTTGTTGCATGAGCAGATCGTGCATCATAACCTTCCAAATCTCGAAATTGTTCTTGTCATTAAACTTCTCAATTTCGAACTTAGCAGTCCACGTCTATGCCATTACAGGAAACATTCCAAAAAACACTAATTCTTGTAATAACCAAGGCCCTTTGAAAAAATAATGTGGAAGAATAATAGTTTAAACTTTACAAGGTTTAATAAAAGATTTAATAAAAAATCATTTTACTAACCTTTCCTTTTATTTAAAAAATAAAAAATAACAAAGTTCACCTTTTTAATCATTATTCACTTTGAGATAATTAAAAAACACTTTTTAATTCCTTCACCTTTACTTTTTACCTTATACCTTTACTTAATCCTTTTAGTCTATAAAAAAACATTTTACTTCATTTACCCTAAATAAATTCAATTTTTTTTTTTTTGAAAAAACCCAAAACTTGATACTTTTCATACTTTGTAATTTTTCAAAAAAAGAAAGAACACCTTGCGAATGTTGAAGAGGAGTCGCGCACACTGATGTATCTTCGCACTCTTCCAAAGGACTACCCGAGCTTAGTCAAACTTCAGGTCACAAACTTCACGTCGCATCCTTCAGAGAAGGGACTTGCTGTGATGTTGAACTAGACACACCTCACACAGATTTCACTTCTATAGTTTTTTCGAGAATTTGACATTTCTTTCACTTCTGATATCACTCTTCTGATATCACTTGTTATACAATAAATACACAAGATAAGAAATACAAAGATTTACTTGTTTCACCCAAATATTGAGCTACGTCCAAGCATAAGTATAAGTTGTCTTATTATTCAGATTCTTCAATTCCCCTTTATGTCTCTATGAGTTGATAGAATTGGTTGAACAAAAGCTCCACTAAATCTGTTAAATCTGTTTGGAAAATTGGTTAGCATATTCAAAAAGACCATAATAACTTAGACAGTTTGGACACTTTGAAAGTCATTTTGAAAACTGGGATAACATGGAAACTAATAGTTTGCTAAAACCCTCGTAAATAATTGATATACCTCGGATCCTTCTCATCTAAACCTTGCAAGCTTGGTTCATAATGTACATGCTTGACGATTCATACGCTCAGACATATAACAGGTTGAATACCAAACTTGATCCAGAGATCTCATTCTTATGCCATAACCATATCTGCTCCTTTTATCGGTAGTGGCTTCGATGTAGTCTTCATGATCAATGGGATGGATGTACTTGTCTTCCTTACGCTGTATAGAGTAGCCAACCTTACCTGCCTTATCAGCTATAGAGTCCGCCATGGAAGGAGGAGGAGGAAGTGACAACAGCAATAGAAGCAGCTGAAGAGCAAGCCAAAAGTATCCATAGTTGGATAGGCTCTTTGGATCGTCGTACGGATATAAATTAAGACGGCAGCGACTTGTACCCGGTATGAGCAGTTCCTGTTTCATGGTCATTCTGGTCATCTGCAACTGATTTGTTTTTTTCTTTATACGCCTTGTTTTTTCTTTTATACACCAGATTTGGGAGAAACATTGATTCAGAAATATTAGAAAAATCGGGCCAAATGCTCATCAAAAGGATTTGTCATTGTGCAATTGGTATTTTCAATTGTTCTAGTCTTCATCTTTCACATCATTCCGTACAGACTTTGGAGAGGGAACATGCTCTGCAACTTTCATCTCCTCTCCAATTTGACATAGATTGTTTGTGCTTGTGGATGTGATCTGTCTCGTACCAGGAACATATGCTCCTGTTTATTAAATTCAATCCAACTAAATGCAAGTGTCTTTTTTTTTTACACCTCTGTTCTGTCTTTCATCATTATTTGTAACTTTTCAATCTCCTCCCACATATCACCTGCTCCTCCCACATATCACCTGCACTGTAGATGTTTAGAAGTAGGAGATAAGGTGCAGCAATTTCTGAGTACAATTCTAAAACTCGTTTTTGCTGCAAATTATCAGAGCTCCATATTGTTGTGTATTCTACAGGCAGTGAGTAGACAAATCCACAGGGAAGTATCATGCTTTAATGACATTTTGTTGGTAAAGAATTGTGCTTCATGGAGATGCCCATCACGATTTAGAAGGTCAACTATGCTAATCACGATTTAGAAGGTCAACTATGCTAGTCAGAGTTTTGCATGATCAAAGTTCTATGCATTTGAGTTTTTATTCTAAAGGTTTTGTCTTATTTTAAACCAAGGGTTTTGCCCCATTTTAAATCAACTCAGATGTTTAAAAAATTGTTTTGGATTGATCAAAAATTTAAAAACAAAAAGATAACTCTAAAAAAAGATTACTCCCGAATTAACCCACTCCATTTGAGATAGTTAAACTGTTTTCAAACATGCACTAGATAGAGGCAAGACATAGAGGACTAAATGAATATGGGTCAACAAAAAGGCACATCGCCATAAACCAACGAGAAGCCATATTTATGAATTCAACAGGCAGCCATATTTATAAATTGAGGCGGTGAGGCATCCGGGTGGTGCATGAGGCGGCTAGAAGGCGGTGCATGGGGTGCGAGACACTGGCAAGCAGAAGGCCTACATGAGAAGGAATTGGCAGCTGTGTCAAGCACACTGCTAAAGATCAACAATCAGATTTATTGACTTGCTTTTGAGAATGCAGAGTAATTTATTACTTAACATTGACAGAACAATGAAGAGACTGCACTGACAGTTGACATAACATTGAGAGAACATAACATTGAGAGAACAATAAAGAGACTGCACTGACAGTTAGACAAAACAATGAAGAGATTGCACTGACAGTTACAGGGGCTAACAAAGAAAAAGGATTAATGTAGAGACTCAGAAATGTTATTACAAATAATGAAAATTGTAAGTATTATTTTAGGCAGTCACTACTGTAATAAGACTTCAAAGTTGAAGTTCAATTTGAAAGTTGAAGTTAAATAAGATTAAAGTATTATTCACATTTTTATATGTTTAACCTTGGAAATCCAAAATAATTAAAAGTAAAAGATGAAAGTAATAATTAATCAACAACTAACTCATTAGTATAGTCCTGCTGGGCAGGTACTAATAACACTTATCAAATGCATATGAATACCCCTCTTTTCTTTAACAATTCAATTCAATAATTTATTTTGAGTATGCTTAAAGCAGGTACTAATAACACTTATCAAATGCATATGAATACCCCTCTTTTCTTTAAGAATTCAATTCAATAATTTATTTTGAGTATGCTTAAATAATACTTAGTATAGTAAGTATAGTCCTGCTGGGCAGGGACTAATAACACTTATCAGATGCATATGAATACCCCTCTCTTCTTGTAGAATTCAATTTAATAACTTATTTTGAGTATACTTAAACAATACTTAGTATAGTAAATTAATTGGAGTGATTGAAAATTGTGGTTTACTTAAATAATACTTAGTATAGTCAATTAACTGAAGTGGTTATATAGGATAGTGAATTAACCGAAGTGGTTAAGAGTTGTGGTTTATAAAAATTATGGGTCAAATTCCCGGGCATTAAGCTCACTAGATATGCCCACCGGATTAGGTTCCAAAACTGCAATTAGAGGGTATTAATCAAAGCCGTCAATAATCACAAGATTTTCTTGATACGAAGTGACAGTTACACAAAAAAGTAAAGGCCGTTACTCTCAGACACATGTTTATATGCAAGACTCTTAGGCTGAGATCCTTACGGAAGAAATGCGACTGCTCTGCAGGAAATTATTTTTTATGTCGTATTTATTCTTCCGTCACTTTGAATCAGCAATTTCAAGGTAACCACATATTCCCAAGTTTTTCTATTCAGAATTATTTTCTTTCACTTCTGCAATGAATTTTTCTTAAGGATTGAAATTATTCCATGCGTTTTCATTGTACAAATTTTATATTTCATCACTTTACGTTTACCTTTCCGGACTACAACTGCTCGGCCCTGCCTCGTCTTGTTATTGCCACATTCAATCCTATGAATATAATAGATTAAACGTTTTACTTTTGGGGAATTTTTTGGTATTTTTTCAGTTTGATTTGATTTTTTTGAAATTTGGTTTGTAAATTTAAGTGGCTAAATTTGTATAATCCAAATGTTTCTTAAAATTTTCAAATGTTTGTATTTATACATTCATTTACAACGTTCTATTTTACTTACAGATACTGAATGTTTACGGTTTTTCTTCCTGTATTCTGCCAGATTACTGATTCCTTGCTGTGAATTCATGTCAAATTCTATGGTTTTAGATGGCACGGTCTGGGAGAAAACGTGGATTAACAAATTGTCCAGGCAGCGATCCGACCTCCCACTGTGGGAGTAGAGATCGATCGGGAAGTTCTGTCAGTCGTACTCGAAGCATATTATCATGGCACCCCACAAAACTACGGAGAGAACGCAGCCGCCTCAAAGGAGAGGTAATTCTAGTTTAAAACGTCTATGTTTTTAGAACGTAAAATTTTCATTTTCTAAGGGTGTTGGTTAGTTGTTTTTTTGGTGATATAAATTTATATGAATTATTATTTTTTGTTATCCAGAATTTATTTCTGAATGTAGAAATGAGTTCAGTATGTTGAAAAACTCCCAAGATATTGAGATTTTACAAAAATAATTACTTAAATTTAAGAATCCAACAATTTTTTACCAAATTTCAAACAAATATCTCCACAAAAAATCTTCATTTAGTAGAATCATTAACCTAAGACTTTTATAAATAACACATAGCAGGGTGCTCCATATGCAGTCAAGTAAACTCTCTAGTCCTTGCAGCACTAGAAAGATATATTAGATAAACATCAGATTAGATTAGTTTTAACTCGGCATTTATCAAGCTCAAACAAATATCCCCAAAAAAAATCTTCATTTCTTAGAATCATTAACCTAGGACTTTTATAAATAACACATAGCAGAGTGCTCCATATGCAGTCAACTAAACTTTCTAATCCTTGCAGCACTAGAATAAACCCCTTGGATATATCAAATCTCTTAAGGTGAACACCTTTCTTAGAGTGTAAAACTTGAGGATAGGTTTGCACCATGAAAGATATGATCTATGTCCTTGCATTATAGATATGTAGGATCAAATCTCTTAATGTGCAAACTTCTTTTAAAGTGTAAAACTTGAGAAAAAGTTTACACCTCTAAAGAATTGATCCCTTTCAACCTTTAATAAAACCAGAATTAAAATAAAAATTCAAAATAACATAGATAATAATTTTCTTTTTACAAATTTCACTCGTATTATAGATAATTAATTAACGACACTCCAGCGCTCGTATTATAGATAATTAACGGCACTCCAGCACTCGTATTATAGATAATTAACGTACTATAGATAATTAACGGCACTCCAATCTATAGTAAACAGAAAATATCCTCAAGGCCTTGTCGCTCGCCATCATCTTGTCGTTATACATTAAATTGTGAAGTCATTTAAAGCGATATTGGAATTAGTATTAATATAGATACATTAAATTGTGAGGTCATTTAATGTGAAGTCATTTAAAATGATATTGGAATTAGTATTAATATATATACATTAAATTGTGAAGTCATTTAAAATGATATTGGAATTAGTATTAATATAGATTTATAGACAATTAATGACAGTTGTTTTGTTGAAAGGTGTATACCTATTGGTAATGGGCATATTTAATACATTTTTAATTTTTAATGTGGTTTTTATGGACAGGATCAAATGTAGATAGAATATTCTTGGTCGTCACATTAAATGACTGTGTTTACTTTTTTACATTTACTTAATCTGATTAAAAATTTACTATCTTGTACAATTGATTGACAAGTTTATATAATTAGCAATGGAGTATGTGATTAGGAATGGTTCACATTTACTTAATCTGATTAAAAATTTATTATCTTGTACAATTGATTGACACGTTTATATAATTAGCAATGATTAGCAATGGAGTATGTGATTAGGAATGGAGTATGTGAAGCGGCTTCACCTTATTGGTAGCATGTTTTTTACCACCTGTAAACTTGGGTGCACTTCATGTTAATCTTCATGGGATGTGGATCTAAATGCTCGACACGTTATTTACCAATGTGCATTGAACCTAAATTAGTGGCTGAGAGTTTTTACTGTGCGGGAATTGTTATCAGTGGCCAATACCTTTTAGTGTTCTCCAGCCACAAGTCGGTTGTGCTAGTATGTGAAGCGCTTCACCTTATTGGTAGCATGTTATTTACCACCTGTAAACTTGGGTGCACTTCATGTTAATCTTCATGGGATGTGGATCTAAATGCTCGACACATTATTTACCAGTGCACACTTAACCTAAATTAGTGGCTGAGAGTTTTTACTGTGCGGGAATTGTTATCAATGACCAATACCTTTCAGTGTTCTCCAGTCGCAAGTCAGCTGTGCTAGACAATTAACGACACTCCCATACATTAAATTGTGAAGTCATTTAAAATGATATTGGAATTATTATTAATATAGATTTATCCTTGTATAATAACACTGAATTAGTATTAATAGAGATTCATCTTAATCTTTTTACAAATTTAATAGTTATTTAAAACATCAATGTTATATATATATATATATATATATATATATATATATAATTTATATTATAAACATATATAATAATTTTCTTTCTACAAATTTATAGTTATTTAAAACATATATAATTTATGTGATAAACATGTATAATAATTTAATACATGGTGTTATAAATAATAGATAACTAACCACTCTCATATTATAGACAATTAATCACTCAAATCTAGAGATACAACAATTTAATTTTTCATCGGATTTTAGGTAAAATTAAACATAAAATAAGAAAATATATAAAATAATAATTTTATACATGGTGTTGTGTAATTGTTCTATGTTTTGGTCTTTTTGTCAAAATCCTTCCACATAAATCTACATAAAAGCAAATCCCTGTGAATTAAAATTAGTATTAATATAGATTTGTCTTGTATAGTAACACTGA
>JASDQU010106076.1:29157-84910 GCA_032191745.1 Picea mariana
ATTTTATTGTTATACATGGAAAGTAGGTTAATCAGATTAATGTATAATCTGTATTAATCAACTGTCATCTCTACATGATTCTATTATTGAATGTGATGTTTCTAGGAACCCTAGATTTTAGATTTGTCGCTTCCTTTGCCTGCCATACTGCACGAAAATACCTCAATGTTCTAGAGAGAAAATACCTTCATAGACTAATACGTTTGTGTTGCAAATGACATGGTTAAAAGTATCCCTCTAGGTTTAGTGAATATTGTATTCACTTCAAGGTTTCCATATAACAACGAAGAAGGGTTTCCATATAAAAACAAAGAACACAAGTGGAGATATTGATAGAACAATTTTTTCATGTTGCAAAAGTTTAAAAGAAGTAATTCAACCAATTTATATTTTTAAATTTTTTATTTTTTTAATTATATTTATTATTATTATTTAACTTAATGTTATGTACATGACAATATTTCTGCCAGGTTGTAGAGAACTTCTTTATGCAATAAAGAGAGCATAATGTTAAAGTTATGAATACGAGAATCTCTTACTAAAAATAGGTTAAATAAATTTAAATAATATGAAAAGAAAATATGCCAATTTATTCAAATTGAAGTGTAATACAAATTGTTCAAAATTATCATTTTTAAAAAGAAAACAGGCTTAATTCATGATTTGATTAGTTCAATACTATGTTGGCCATTCTATAGTTTTTTTCTTCTCAATGGAAAACATTAAGAACTTTCTAAAGTCCTTGAACTTCATGTAATCATGAATAATTAGATTAAAAATAATTTGATTGAAATCCTATGTGATCCAACAAGTAGCTATTTTATGATTGTGAACAAAGCATAAGTGGTGATTTTTCGTGATGTTTGCATCTCAATCACTAAAAAAACAAAACCGAATTAGTGGTGTGGTCGACCATTGTATGAGTTTATTATTGATCTAGACGAAGGGAAGGGAATGCCATGTTGTTCAAAAATGCTAGGTGGTCATGGACGTTAATTCTTTGTTGGGTTTTAGAAAAAAAATATGCATCTAAACAATGTTGGGAATCTAAACTTTCTAACTAGCTTTTTATATTATTCTAGTTGAATACTTATTTTAGTTGAATAATTGTATGCATTCTTAATAAGTGGGTTCAACAAGTTCCCACATTATAAAACTTAGATGGATACAGTCTTATTGCACACAGAAGTGCAAAATCAAATATTCATTGCATTAGAAATAGACTTCAAACAGCGGTTTATCACATAAGGTGAGGGAGTTTTTGATATTTTACTTTCGGATTAGTTCACCATAGATTTTCACCACTAAGCCACATCAATGTAGTATGTAGGGGCTTAATATGCTTCTATATTTTGGACTTCTTCAAATCTTACTATAAGAACCCTAGATTCTAGATCCACTGCATCCTTTCCCATACCAATCCAAGTGCAAGAATCGTAGATTCTAGATCCATTGGTTCCTTTCCCATACCAATAAAACTTATCCTCCTTAAGGATTTTGACCGCTATCCTTCTTGAGATTTGTTACTTGAGTTATTTCATACCCCTGGCACACTCCTTGTGTCCTTTGACC
Source organism: Picea mariana (assembly GCA_032191745.1). NCBI lineage: Eukaryota > Viridiplantae > Streptophyta > Pinopsida > Pinales > Pinaceae > Picea > Picea mariana. The sequence goes on from JASDQU010106076.1 coordinate 30,730, forward strand.
TTCTGAAAGATTTTGGACTTAGAGATTCTTTTTTTAAAATCTCCCTACGTACTCCTTGTGCTCATCCTCTCTGAGATTTCTTCAACACTTCGATTAACTATTGGCCTGATGCACACTTTACATGGCTCTTCTTCAAAAAAATTCTCCACTGAGCAATTGTGCACTCCTTGCACTTACTCTGCAAAGTTTTGTGCTACCTATTCTGAGCTTGTGAGTCAATCTTGACTCGGCCTTTGCACTCCTTGTGAGTCTATGCACTTATTGCACCATAACTCTCAGAGGAGAAAAAATTGCAACTTATAGCAACATTAATAGTTCACACATCTAACTATGAAATGCATACTCAAGCACATAAAAAACATAAAATAGAAAGAAATATCACATGTACTCAATTAAATCAGATGAATACAATAGCATACATTTGGAATACATAAAATAGAAAGAAACATCACATGTACTCAATTAAATTAGATGAATACATCAACATACATTTGGAATCAAACCTCTCTACTTGTATTCCTTCAGTAGAGTATGCACATGGACTCATACAACTCTTTGCAACTCTCTACAATAACTAGCAGGGATAACAATAACATTCAACAACCTCATTTGGTCATTGGTTACACATATTTATACATGGAGAGGCTTCTCGATCCTTCCTACCGACTATATTAGTGTTATCTTATCATGGTTAAAAACACCTACCTACTAAGGCTTATTACAATAAATGACAATTACACTCAGATACGAGTTGATGCTCAATATCTGTACAATCTTATCTTTCAATAAAGAAAAATATAATCTCCTAGATTTCTTAGAATAATTCCAACCTCAAAATATTAAACATACTTAATTACAAAGTCTTCAAAACATCAAATTATGTGTTCTCCTCAAAATTCAAAAACATTTTAAAATGTGTGCGTTGGGTGTTGTGTTGTCCTCCACTTTGTCTCTTTAATTAATGATGGTGAGGGTGTTGTGTTGTCCTCCACTTTGTCTCTTTAATTAATGATGGTGATACTCCTACATCATACTCCTCTGGACAAAAATATTCATGGGCTCCTATCCATGAACTCCTGTACCATTTTTCCATGCTTTTGAATATAAGGTTCAATAACCCAACTAGCATCCTCTGTGGGGTGATCTTTCCACTTCACTAAGTACTCAAAATAACGTTTCCTCCTAGTCTTCTTACCAATACTTTGATCTATAATTTTCTCCATATGTGGATTTTCTACTGTCGACGTCTTCTTTTCCTACTGGATCTCCTTCTTATCATTTATCCCCTCTATATTGTTCATCATGTAAGTGTACAGGTATGCAACATTGAATATGGGTGATATTCCCACATCTTCTGGAAGCTCAATCTCATAAGCATTTCCAGCAAAATTTTTGAGGATTTCACATGGTCCTATTTTCTTCATCCTCAATTTGTTATATTTTCCCCTTGGGAACCTTTCTTTCCCTAGGTGTGCTACGACTTGATATCCAACTTTAAAATGAACCTCTCATTTTCTAATCAATTCAACTCTTATACTTATGAATGTTATCATGTAGTTGTCCCTTTATCTGATCACGAATCTTATGCATCTCTACAGAAAAGTCTTTATTCATGTTTCAAATATCTCCTGCACTTTGGAACTCATCATGTCTCAAATATCTCAACTTTGAAATTCCTCTCAGATGCATTCCATACACTATTTGAAATGGATGTTTTCCAGTGTTTTAGTTTGGAGAATCATTATAAGCAACTCTGCTTGGGGAAGAATTTCATCACACTGTGATGTTCAATGACCAAAATTCTCAACAAATTCCATAAACTATGATTTACTACTTCAATTTGTCCATCTGTCTGAGGGTGATATGTTTAAATAACAGAAAAATTTGTCTCTAGCCTCTTCCATAGAGTTCTCCAAAACTGTCCCACGAACTTGGTATCTCTGTCAGAGACTATACTTATGGGAAAGCCATGCAATCTCACAATCTCCTTGAAAAATAAATTAGCTATGTGAGTAGCATCACCAGTTTTTTGGAATGGTATGAAATGTGGCATTTTTGAAAAAAATTCAACCAATACAAATATGGAATCACTCATCCTCTAGGTTCTTGGAAATCCCAACTAAAAATTCATGCTTATGGCATCCCACAACCTATTTGGAATAGGTTATGGGTGATACAAACTAGTGTTTTGTTGCTTCCCTTTTTCATATTGGCAGACTCTACATCTATCCACAAATTTATTCACATCGGATCTCATTCCTAGCCAATGGTACGAAGAACTTAGTTGTGCATAAGTCTTATCATGGTATAAATGTCCAACCAATCCTCCACTGTTTTTTTATTTGAACAGGTTGTCTCTCATTGAGCATTTTGGAATACATAGTTGGATTCCTTTGAACAACAACCCATCTTCGATTAAATACTCTTAAGGTGTTCAAACCCTAAGGTTTCCACTTGAAATTCCTTCATAATCATACATCTTCTTCTCATAGCATCAACAACTTTGTTAGTGATACCACTAATGTTCTTAGGAATAAAAGTAAAATTGTGCATGAATTCTACCCATTTATCATGTCTTTGGTTCAATTTCTCCTATCTAGTTATGAACTATAAAGATTGATTGTCACTATACAAGACAAACTCCTTTGGAACAAGGTAGTGCCTCCATTTTTTTCAGAGATTGTATTATGGCATAAATCTCCTTATCATATGTGGAATCCTTCCTCTTAGTGTCATTGAACTTCTCACTAAAATAAGCAACATGCTTATTGTCTTGGGACTACACCAATAGCTACTCTGCTTCTTGCATCACATATCACTTGAAATGTCTTCTTAAAATATGGCATAACCATAATCGATTGTTCTGTTATCTTATCTTTCAATACTTTGATTCTTTTTTCATATTTTGTTGTCCAATTAAAATATCAGTGATTTTCACAAATGCCACTGAAATTCCTAATGAATGTTATATAAAAAATCGCTAATCCATGGAAGCTTCTCACCTCAAATATGCTTCTTGGAGCATGCCATTCTTTGATTGCTCTTACCTTCTCTGGATCCATCTTCAATTCATTTGAAGAGATCACAAAACCCAAGTATGTGATCTATGTCTTCATCAAAGAACATTTATTCATATGTATCAACAACTTCTCCTGCAACCTCCTCAACACCATATTCAAGTGTCTCAAATGTTCTCCTTCAATATTGCTGAAAACTGAAATATCATCTAAATACACAATTACAAACTTACCAATGAAATATTTTAGTACTTCATTCATCAATATCATGAATGTGCTTGGGGAATTCATCAAACCAAATGACATGACAATCCATTCATAGAACCCTTCATTCATTTTAAATGTTGTCTTCCATTCATCTCCCTCATTATTATTTGATTATAGTTACTCTTCAAGTCTATCTTGAAAAAATAATTTTCTCCACTCAAGCAATCCATAAAATCATCCATTTTGGGTAAAGGGAATTTATACCTAATGTTGATCTTGTTGATGCCTCTATAATATGTGCACATTCTCTAGCCTCCATATTTCTATGGAAATAACATAGTTGGTACTGTGCATGGACTCAAACTTTCTTTGACCAAACATTTATCCAACAACTCTTGGGCTTGATTCTTGACATCTTCATTTTCTTGAGTTTTCAACCTATATGTTGCTTTATTTGGCAAACTCTCTCTTGAAATAAGGTCAATGTGGTGAGTGATACTCCTGATGGGTCGTAAAGAACAAGGTAACTCATCCACCATGATATCAACAATGTTATCTAATAACTCTTGAATTGGTAGATCATCCACAAAAGTGCTTGTAAGGATGTATCCAACAACTCTTGGACTTGATTCTTGACCTCTTCATTTTCTTGATTTTTCATCCTATATGTTTCTTTATTTGGAAAAATCGCTCTTGGAATAAGGTCAATGTGGTGAGTGATACTCCTGATGGGTCGTAAAGAATGAGGTAACTCATCCACCATGATATCAACAATGTTATCCAATAACTCTTGAATCGATAGATCATCCACAAAAGTGCTTGTAAGGATGACTCTGGGCTTTCTCACCATAAAAAACTGCAGCTCATGTTCCTTCTTGAATTAATTTAAGAGTTCCTTCCCACTCATGAGAAGTATGCTTGGGATAGCTTCTTCCTTCACACTCTTATCCTCCATTGGAAGCAACATATGTGTACGAACATTCTTCTAAGGGTGTAATAATTTTTTCTCCGTATGACATCTCTATCATATTGCCATGGTCTTCCCAACAAAACATGGAAAACATCCATAGATATTACATCACACAGAATCTTATCCTTATAACCACCTATATTAAACACAACATTGGATTGTCAACTTACCATGACTTGGTGTCCCTTTTGCAACCAACATACCTTGTATGGGTTTGGATGTGCAGTTGTGTCCAGCTCCATCTTTTCCACCATTTCCATGGATAATAGATTATCGGTACTCCTGATGTCTATGATTACTTTGCATACCCTATCTTTTGTCTTGCAAGCAGTCCTGAACAAACTATTTCTTTGAAATGGTTAATTTTCTTCTTTCTTTGGTTTTAAGAGAAACTTCCTTATCATGAGGGATTTCCCATCTTCTGCTACTTTTGCCTCAACATTCCTCTTCCGTGCTTCAGAAATGTGATCTTCTCTACCTCCTTCTTTCTTTCTCTTAGGACATTCCCAAGAAATATTCCCTATCTTTTCACAAGAATAACATTTCACTTCTCCTCCTCTGCCTCTTCCTCTTCCTTGAGAAAAAGAGTTTCTGCCACCATATTTTCCCCCTCAGGAACTTCCTCCTCTTTCAGTATGATCGTGGTACTTTCTAGCTTCAATTCCAAGTTTCTGGATTTTCTCTTAGACAGTTCATCTACCTATGCTTTGACTCTTTCCTTTGTTTCATTGGATTCATTTTTTGGCCAACTTCTCCTCTGCTTTCAGTGCCACCTGATAGGTGTCTTCCATCATTATCATCATCATCATGCTGATTTCATCATGGATCTCATATCTCTGGCCATTAATATACCTAGAAAATTTTTCTTCGTTACTCTCCCTATGTCCTTCTCTGATGTTCAGTCTGTAAAATTCTTTAGTGTACTCTTTCACCGACAATCCTTTCTATCTCAAGTTTTGCAATCTCCTAAATAGATTTATTTGGTAATCCTTGGGTATGAATTTAGTTTTCAATTTAGCTACCATTCTTTCCCAATTTTGTTTTTCTTACCTTTGCATCTTATGTTGGCTTGTGGTTCAACCCACCATAGCATTGCATGTCCCTTTATTTTGGTAATAGCATGATTCACCTTATTTTCATCATCGATCTCCTCATGATCAAAGTGCTTTTCTAAATCCCTTATCCAATCCAACAGCTCCTCAACATCCAAGTTGCCTTCATACATTAGGACTTCTATTTTTTCTTTGGCCCCCATTTTTACAACAACTCTCAACAAGCATTCCTCTCCAAATTCTTCTCCTGCAATTCCTTCTACTTCCATTTCTTCAATCTCGACCTCATTTATGTTACCAACTTCAGGTTCTCTTCTCTGTGTTGTCTCCATGGCATCCAATCTCTCACAAAATTGCATCATTTCTTGTTCCATGGCTGGATTTGCTACAGGTATCTCTCGTGTCTTCTAGGTGGCATGATTCTATATTTTGTTTCACACAGAGCTTAATTCAGGCTTTGATACCACTTGATCCAGACCCCCCTCCCACTACTAGGGCATGGGCGACCTCTCGGTCTAGGATATATCGACTTTGGGAGCTTGAACATCTCACAGGCTCTTTCTGAGCCCTCAAATTCAATGACATGGGCCTCAAAACTTCTTTCTTGAATGCAAAATTTGTCTTTCGGGGGATCCCAGGTGTTAGCAATCCCTTCGTGGAAATTGTGGGCGAAAATCGTGGGCCAACCCTTAAGTCTCCACATAATTCGAGACTTCATATCTATCAAGCTTTGAGAGTCTCAACTAAATAGGACTCTAATCTTTTCGAACACCAAAGTAACGGAGCGTCGAACCACAACAGGGATCAATGGTTCACAACATCCACTCCAATCCTATCAACCTTCGGGAGTCTCAACTGAATAGGACTCCAATCTTTTCAAACACCAAGGTAACAAAGAGTTGAACCATAAGAGGGATTGATGGTTCACAATATCCACTCCAATCCACGATGAGGGTTTACTTCATGAATTGAGCTTCAACATGTCTTCCCATTCCAATAGAGCGTGCTCTCAGAGGGTCAAACTAGCGAAGGTAGATTAGATGACTCCTATTCTCCTACCATATCGACGGTTCACAGTCGCTTCGTAGCTCGAGGGTTATGGATTTCAGAGATCCTGATTTCTCCATGCTTTATGCTCCAAATCTCTTGAATACGTCAACTCTAAAGGACTTCAAAGGTTAACCCTTGCACAACTTCTCCATATCTGAGGGTGATGAGAGATCTTGAATCCTCCCCAACGGATCTCATTCGTTCGACCCTTAAAAAAAATAAAACTTCTGCTCCTTAAGCATTTTTACCACTATCCTTCTTGAGCTTTATTTCTTGAGGTATTTTAGACCTCTCACGCACTCCTTGTGTCCTTTGACCTTCTAAAATATTTTTCACTTAGAGATTTTTTTTTGTAAAATCTCCCTACGCACTCCTTGCGCTCGTCCTCTGTGAGATTTCTTCAACACTTCTACTAAGTGTTGGCCCGATGCACACTTTGCACAGGTCTTCTTCAAACTTTTCTCTCCACTGAGCAATTTTACACTCCTTTCACTTCCTCTACAAAGTTTCGTGCTACCGCTTTTGAGATTGAGTCAATCTTGACTCGACTTTTACACTCCTTGCACCAGAACTCTCAAAAGAGAAACAATTGAAACTTATAGAAATATTAACAGTGCATACATCTAAATTTGAAGTGCATACTCAGGCACATAAAACACATAAAACAGAAAGAAACATCACATGTACTCAATTAACTCATATGAATACAACAATGTACATTTGGAATCAAACCTATCTTCGTGTATTCCTTCATCAGAGTATGTACATGGACTCATACAACTCTTTGTATCTATTTACAGTAACTAGCAATGATAACAATAACATTCAACAACCTCATTTTGGCATTAGTTACATATATTTATACACGGGGAGGCTTCTCAAGCCTTCCTACCGACTATCTTAGTGTCATCCTATCACAATTAAAAACACCTATCTACTAAGGCATATTACAATAAATGGAAATTACACTTAAATACAAGTTGATGCTCAGTATATATACAATCTTATCTTTCATTAAAGAAAAATACAATCTTCTATATTTCTTATAATAATTCCAGCCTCAAAATATTAAACAACCTTAATTATAAAGTCAAAATATTAAACAACCTTAATTATAAAGTCTTCAAAACATCAAATAATTCGCTCTCATAGGAATTCAAAAACAATTTAAATTATGCACATTGGGCACTAAGTTGTCCTCCACTTGGCCTCTTTAATTGTTGATGATGATGATCTTACATCACTTTTGGCGTAATCAATGTATAACATAGTTTTATGAATATATGAGAATCTCTTCCATACTTATTTTCAAAAGAAAAAGGATTTAACTCATGATTTTATTAGTTTAATACTAAGGCCAAATACCTCCATAAACTAACAGTGTTGTGTTGTAAATGATATGGTTAGAAGTAGCCCTTTAGGTCTAGTGAATATCATATTCCCTTCGAGGTTCCCATATGACAACAAATAATTGAAGTGGAGAGATCGAAAAAACAATTGTAGCATATCGTAAAATTTTAAAGATATAACAATTGTAGCATGTTGCAAAATTTTAAAGGAAGTAATTGAATGAACTATATTTTTTAATTTTTTATTTGTATTTTTTTAATTTTGCAAATGTATTTTTTATAAAAAAAATTATGTAACATTTTGTACGTTACAACATCTCTCATACTAAGCACCTTTGGGCATAATCAATGTATAACATAGTTAGTTTTATGAATATATTATAAACTCTTCCATACTTATTTTCAAAATAAAATGGGTTTAACTCACGATTTGATTAGTTTAATACTAAAGCCACCATTCTATAGTTGTTGTACCCTCAAAGGAAAATATTAAGAATTTTCTAAACTCCTTGGAACTTCCCAAAATATGAATAATTAGATTTAAATCCTATATGATCCAAAAAAACGAAAACTTATGATTGTGGGAAGATCATGCATGGTGAGTTTTGGCAATGTTTGCATCTCAATCGCTAAAAGAACAAAACACCATTAGTGGGGCAGTCTACGATATTCCACGATTCTATTATTGATCTGTTGATCGCTTATCATGGCAATTTTTCCATGTACCTGTTGGTTTCTAAACAATTGTACCATATCGAAAAAGTTTAAAGTAAGCAAGCGGATTTCTATTTTTTAATTGTATTTTATTTTTTATTTTTTAATGTAATGTTATGTATGTGATAACATCTCTTCTATATTGGGCTAGAGAGGATTTCTCGATGCAATAAACCTATAAACCTATAATGTTATGAATATGAGAAACTCTTCATTACTTAACTATACTAAAAAAAAATAAAAAAATTAGATAATATTAAAAGAAAAGATACTAATTTATTAAAGTGTAAAATAGATTCTTCAAAATTTTATTTTTTTAAAACAAATTAAGTTTAAGTCATGATTTGATTATTTAAATATTAATTCCACCATTTTATATTTTGCTTCCTTTCAAAGGATTGATTAGTTTGATACTAAGGCCACCATTATAGTTTTTTCCTCTCATAGGAAAATATTAAGCACTTCCTAAATTCCTTGGAACTGCCCAAAATCTTTGCTAAAAAAACAAATATTAGTTTATGATTGCAAACAAAGCATGTGTGGTGAGTTTCGGTGATGTTTTCATCTCATTAGCTAAAAAAAACAAAAAAAATGTAGTTGTACGGTCCACAATATTGGAAACAATTGCAAGATTTTATTATTGAGTTATATGAAGTGAAGGGAATGCCATGTTGTTCATAGCTACTTAGTGGTCATGGACATTATTGCTTAGTGGTTTCTAGAAAAAAAAATATTTGTTTAAATAACGATGGGATATCTAAACTTTTTAGATAGCTTCTTTTTATTCTAGTCAATTAATTGTATGCATTCCTGATCAACTAGTTCAACCGGATTCCAGTATATAAAGATTATAAGGATATAGTATTACAACAAATAGAAGCACACACAAGTTCCAAGAGTATTAGTGTTTGTTTAATAACCACCAAAATTAATATTCATTGCATTAGAAATAGACTTCAAGCATGGCTTCATCATAGAAGGTCATCGAGGTTTTGAGAAGTAACTGTTATACCCTATCCAAGGGATAACTAAGGAGATTATGTCTCGAGGCCCACATGTCTTAGACGTGGAGTACCGAGAGCCATATTGACTTGCGTCTAGCCCTGGGCCCATCCTTATTCTTCAACACCTCCATTATGTCAGCAACAACAACATCCATCCCATTATCCTGGTTCTAAAGTAGCAATGGGTTTTCCTCCATGAGGTAATGAGTTTGGGTATCATGGTATCTGTCACTCTAATTCTCAAAGAATTTGAATATCTGAATTTAATTCTCTTTTTCTTCATGACATTTTCTTGGACATTATGCCTTTGACTTGTCCATACTTGGGGAGATGAAAAAATTCCATATCAAGTTGGTTCCCTTAGGAGTGAGTTTCCATTGGGTGGGATTATGAAAGGTCATTGTCCATTCCTTCCATACTTATCACTTTTCAACGTCTTCCCCTTCATTTATCCCCTACATTGGTTTGGGAATTGGGTTTTCCAAGCTAGAAGGGTTGTACCTTGCCTTTTGGGAAGAAGGGGCTAAAGGTCATGTAAAAGTAGTTGGAAAAAGTTAAAATCCAAATATCAAAACATTGAGATGCTTCGCCCAGGGATCCTCGAGAAAGAAATAAAAGGCTTCTCAGCAAGAAAAGAGGGGACCAAATAAAAAGATAAAACTCAAGACCTAGTTGGTGGATAGGGGGTCTCATCACAAGCCATCCTATTAGGTCCATGGGCATGTAGCAGTATGACACTACTATTCATTTGGTCACCATGCCAGGGTAGTGGCTCTTGGTGGCATAGCCAAGAGAAAGGGGATCTCATCACGAGTCAAAATTTGTATCTCCGTGAAATACTTGTGGGTAATGTTGTCACCATTGGTCACCACACCAGGGAAGTGTCCACCAACTATTCTCTTGGACGAAAAAGAAATAAGATAAAAATTAAAAAGGCATTGAATGGGCTAGGAAATAATTGCATCCATGACAAGGTGCAACTCACCCTCTTTAGAGGCACCCACAGGTAAGACCTGCATTTCCTTGTCATCATTGCACCCTTTCCCAATCATCCCTCACACCATCTCATGCAATTACATGACCTAGATTGGTCTTCACCTGGAAACACCCCACACTTAAGGAGAATTATCCCAATAGGACATCTTGGAACCCTCTCCAAACTTGTCTTGTGGAATAACATAATGTCTTTGAGCACTTGTTTGGGAAAAGAGGGTTTTATGCACATGTTTGGGTAACTTGATTATTAGATGTTATTGAGATTGCTATGATCCCTATGACTTATGATCCCATGGAGGGTGTAATTGTTGTTGTTGCAATACCACGCCCAATGGAAAAGTACATATGAGGAGATTATTAGCTTAGACCTCCATAGGGATAAAATCCCACCAGATGAATGTTGAGACCCCAACTAGAGGTAGACATATACCAGAGGCTTGCACCAGAGAGAGAGGAGGACGTTCCACCAGAGACACCTTGGAAGTCTTGCACCCAAGGGGGTCTTTCCTTCCTCCCTGAATGTTGGCCTTGGAAGGCCCATGATGTCATCCTTGTGACCCTTGACATCACCCAGTGTCAGATGGACATGATGGAGGCAGTTGTGTGCCAAGTGGCATGTGTGGCATCATCTGGAGGACTTGGAAGGCCTAATGTTTTTCTCATGGAGGACAATGTTTCACTTATGAGGCCCAATGTCACCCTAGAAGGGCATGATGTCACCTCTTTTGCACATTTTAGGGTTTGATTTGTTAATTTTATGTAAAAAATTAGATTTTTGATGTAACTGGTGATGCCGCCCTTTTTTGACCTAATTTGTAAATAAAGGTCATTTGAATTGTATAAATAATAGAATAATCCCTTATATGTTTTCATCATCTTTCACTCACACAAGTGTGATGTATGAAATTTGGCCTCTTTAAGGCTTATTGGCTAAAATTAAGTGGTGTGAAACTCTTGGAGGAGTCTTCTTTTGGTGATTTTTGGCATTTTCATGGTGGAAAGTCTTCAACTAGGGCATATTACTAGATTATTCTTGGTGAATGTAAGTGAAAATATGCAATTCTTCTTTCTTTGAATGGTTATGGTATCTTTTATTTTTCATTTACTAAGATTATGAAATTGCTACTGTAAAACCCTAGGAGAATAAGAACATGTTATTGTCCTTATCTCAATAGCTATCCACCTACTCGATTTTTCTATAAGAAATATTCATTGAAGCATGTGTTAGAGCCCTAGGTTTTTATCACTCTAAAACCATTTATTCATCAAGAATTTATTTATCTCAAGCTTGAGCTAAAGAAGAAGGAAACATGCTAGGGCTTAGGGTTACCTACTTCCTAGTAGTCATTTTCCTTCTAGTGTTGATTAAGGTCTTGGGTTACCAACACCTCAACCATCCTCCCTCTTGTCTTTATTTCACATATTATCATTTGTTTCCTTCAAGATTGATTCTACAATAAGTGACTCCATTAACCCTAAAGACATTTTTTTATACCTTACATTTGATTGATTGACGGAGAAAACCCTCAAACCATATACCTCAATCTCTATGCTAACCAGTACTAACCTTATATTAGATTAAATTACTAGCATTCTTGTTGTTGTTACAAAATTAAGCTACAACCATATATTACAGCAGTAAAATCTCTTAAAATCAAGCGTTAAACTTAATTTTACATTGCCTACTTCACTTTGGACAAGTACTAGCATACTGCTAATTCTAGGTTACCATTCTGGGTCATTTTTTAAGCTTGTTTAAGGCATAATTATGAAACTATTGTTATATATACATTGCTATTATAAATTTCTATTTTCTTCATCTTGTATATCAGCTTATTGCTTTTATTGAAAGTCCAAGGTTTTATGAAGCACTCATATTAATTCTTACTTGCAAAATAGTGTTTTCTTGTTGTTTTGTTTTGGCAAGTACACTTAAGAAAATATTTGCTTCATATTATTAAACCTTTGGGAATTCTGATCAGTGTGACTTGAGAGGGGGGGAGAACATTTATTGATACTGTATCCTTTGCCTTTTCAAACCCCCAGGTCATCGAGGACGTCTCCCGTGGGATTTCACCCCTAAAGAGAAAGAGGTCTCTTATTTAGGTGACAGTGATATGACAACTTCTCGTTATGCCAATTTATTGTTCACTTGCCTTTGGATTTTGGGAAAGTACAAATTGTGCACATTTTGGCATCATTGTTCGGGAACATTGAGTCAATTCTTCTCAAAGATGAAACTTTTTGGTAAGCCATTCCTCAAAATTCTTACAAATATTACCTGGCAACTCCACTGAGGGTGATCCCCTCATCCATTTGATAGTTTCAAAAAAATTATCTAGTGACTCCACTAATGAAAAATCCAACCATGACTTCTTAATGGGACCCAGGAAATTTCAAACCCTTAGACGCAAGTAAAATCTCAGGATACCCTCAACAAATTCCCTCGAGGTACAAGAAATGGCTCTCTATATTCACTAGTAGTGATAGGGTTAGAGTCGACTATCACATGGGTGATTTTTGGGCTTTATTTCAACTCCACCCTATCAGTGATGATGTTGAATATTTGGAAATGAAACTCTTCTCTTCCACTCTTCATGGAAATGCTAGGAAATGGTATGACGACCTCCCTAATGCTAGCATCGCATCTATGGACCAATTGGAAGAAACCTTTCTCAAGATATGGGGTATTAATTTGGAAGATATCCAAATACTAATAAAAATACTCAAGCATATAAAACAAACTGAGAATAAGACTATCAGGGAATTTCAGGATAGGTTTGAGAATTTACTATATCAAATTCCTAGAAACCATCATCCTAGAGACAAGTACCTTGTTTATATCTATACCAATTCTGTCTTAGTTCATTTAGGGTTTCACCTTAGTAAAAAGGGCCCCAAAATGCTCCATGAACCTCATAACATGGCCATTGATATTGAAGAAATATCTCCTTGTCCAAGGAAGGACACCTCTTTACCCTAGATACTCTTGGTTTAGAGATATTAGTTTCCCTTAAAACATTTAATGATAACTTCCAAGAAAGAAGGGAAATGGACATTGATCAACAAGGGGGACTTAGGGGAAAGGTCTTAGTAAGGATTCCCATACATGGTTGAAGATCCAGTGGCTGAATATAAAACATGATGATGAAGCATTGATGTATGCTCTTCCCTCTGATGAAGACATTCAAGAGCCTATTTCCCTTGCACAAGAAGAAAAGGATGAAGATAGTCACTTTCCTTTTCAAGTTTTTTATGATACCTTGTTCTATAATTCAGAAAGGGAAGAATAAGGGGAACCATAGGACAAGACAAATCCTCTGTATGAAGTTTAAGAGACAAGTCATGAGGATGGAACAATGATGCATGTTGTTCCATTTGATGAAGTTGCCAGTCCTCAAATATCTTGCACAGGAATAAGTAAACATGGTGATTTATTTCCCTTTCCAAAATTTTGATAATGCTTTATTTTATGATTTGAAAAGTGAAGAACTGTTAGAGGATCCCTTTGATGTTTTAAGCCCTTCATTCTATGATAAATTTGATGATTATGTTGATAATATTAATGAATTCATACATGTCATAAAGTGTAAATGGGATGTGACTGGATATGATGGGGATCCCATTTATGACATTGAGGGTCATTTCCAAAAGTTTCCTTCAAAACTATCATATGAGGTTAGTAACAATTTTGAAATTTGGCAACAAGGAGATGATATGATTACAAACCTTTTTTCAGACACCTAAGGATGACCTGGTGATATGTTCTCCTAATGATTTTCAGTTATGCCTTCATGATTTTGATTAATATTCTGTTGAGAACTTGTATTTCTTCCCTAAATAAGATTATCAACCATTATTTTTCTTGGATATCGATAAAGGTGACAACATATCTTTCTTAGAGAATCATCCTTATAACAATGTCTCCCAGCTCCCTTTGATTATTTTATCTCGATATATCACAAAAGGTGTAGTTGAGAAGCATGTCCTTTGTCTTAAGTTTTCTCTGAGGCGAAGCTTACTTTTATAATTCAAGGGTAGTTTGAATACCTCAAGAAGAAGTTTGTGTTGGATTACTGAGAGGGGGGGTGAATCAGTAATAACGTAATTATAATCCTTTTTCTTCAAATAATCCAAGTGTTATATCAATGTATAATTATTATCCAATCATAAGAAGTGAACAATCACACACATACAAAGTACACCAGTGTTTTACGTGGAAACCCAAATCGGGAGAAAAGCACGAAATGATTTTTCTTATATGTCTTGAAGAATTACATTCATTGGAAGCAAACCCAAATCGGGAGAAAACCACAAAATGTTTTTTCTTATATGTCTTGAAGAATTACATTCATTGGAAGCACCAACTTCCTTTGTTTTCTAGTTGCAACTGGAAGGAGGCTCCAACCCCCTAGCTTCTTAGGCTACAAATTGAGGGAAGATTAAGCTCCCCAATTCTCTGGCTACAACTAGAAGGAGGATGCAACCCCCTATGTTCTCTGGAAACAATCGAAAGGTGGCTACAACCACCTGTCCTTGCCCCGTCCAACCACCTTGAAGTAGAAGTAGAATGATGGAATCATTGTCACACTATCATTGTGAGATATACCCCTGTAAACTTGTACCAATCAACCTGCACCAAATAGCCTGTAATCAACCCATACCAATAACCTAAACCATGCATCAACATGTACCTAAACCTGTAATGAACCTGTACCATAAACAAGTGCATCAACCATGCACCAACCTGTACCAACCAACCTGTAGCCAACGTGTAACAATAATCTGAACCATGCATCAACCTATACCTCAACCTGTAATGAATCTATACCATAAATAAGTGCATCAACCATGCACCAACCTGTACCAACCAACCTATAATCAACCAATAGCATAAACAAGTGCAACCAACCATGTACCCAACTTGTACTTCAACTAAAAGCCCTCATCAATTTCATCATCCAAATATGATTTGTAAATCTGTAATGGACCTGGTGTATATGATCACATACCTGCAAACCTTCCTTAACTTTAACAACAAGAGACTAGCATTTTCATCAAACATTTCTTTAGTCTCAGGAGACTAGTTTTGGATTAGTCAACAACCCTAACTTGAAATAATCACAACTTTGTACCTGTAATGAATAAAGATATGAAACTGATATAAAATGTTCTTCATTGTGTTTTATGCAATTTCCCCGGGTTTCATTACTTGGAACCTCTCATAAAAGGAGTTATAGAAAAAATGGCATACCTTGCTAAATTTTGGCTTATTCTAGAGAGCGACCTTGTAGAGAGTGCCCCGCATAGAATTTTTGTTTAATTGATATGAAACTATTACAAAGCATACTAAATATTATTCTATAACCAACACATTTGGTCCTACTGAATTTGTATCTGTTATGAATAATTTATAACGTTTTTACCTGAAACACCTGTTTTTGACTCGTTTCGGGACTAGCCACAAACCCTATTTTCCATGGAGTGTAAATCCAAAAATAAAAAGACCCGTGAGATGAATTTTGTACCACAGATACTTGGATATGTTTCCTCAATGGAAAATAAAATGCATGGTATGAATCATTCTAAAAAAAAGGTTATTTCGAAAATGGTGAGATGACCTGAAAAACACATACCTTAGAAAGCATCATCAAAATAATTTATCCTTCCTTGAATTTTGGCATTCTTTTCTTCACTTTCCTCATAAATTAGGCTTAGATATACTTTGGTTACCTCCAACACCTATAGGTATTCAATATGCTCAAGTGTGTCTAAAATAAGAGATCCTTGCCTCCTATTTATACTCTCCAAGTAGCTTCCTTAAAAACATCTTCTAGGTCACTTTACCCACTTTCATTATTTTAGGCTTAACCCACTTCTAATTTATCCATTAAATTTATTATTGAAATAATTTATTTTGTATTCACTTTGAATCATAATACACTCATCACTTCACTTTATTATTTACCTTTTAAAGTCTCTTAAACCACTTTGACTACTTTGACCTTTTGAGGCTTCTAGATGACATATGAGGGTCCTCCAACTTTGTAAGGCCATAACTCTCAAACCGTGAGGATTTATGTGACGTTCCACATACCACTAGAAACGGAAGGACATGTACTATCCATATAGAATATTATTACTTGAAAATATATCAAAACTCATACTATTATCCATCAAACAAACTTGGGTCCATTACCCAAACCTAGGTTCTCCAACTTCTCATAGCCATAACTCTCTAACCGTGAGGAGTTATGTGTCGTTCCACATACCATTGGAAACAGCATGACAATAACTATCCATATAGGATAATTTCACTGACAAATTCACTAGCCTTCATCTCATTATTCCACAAATAATCGTGGGTTCTCTAACCATCCTTACCATAAGGGGACCACTTTGGAGTTCATCCATTTCTACTTATTATTAAACATGACAAGAAAATAACGATTCATCTTTACATTAAGAAATATTGGTTCCATTACCCAACCTCTATGCTATGAGGATTTTCTTCAAGGGTTGACATCAATGACAACCAACCTTAATCAACAATCTCCCCCTTAGGCATTGATGGAAACACTCTGATGCAATACTGAAATCATATCACTCATACTCCCCCTGGAACCATGCCTCTGTCCTCTGCATCTGATAAATCTCTTTTCCTTTGTCATCAATGGAAAATGTATCTTTCCATCTGAGGTTTCTCCCCTTGACTAAACTATCCTCTTATGGTGCTTCCTTGTGTAAATCTAAAACATATAAGATAAGCATTCGAAAAGAATTCATTTTGGCCTAGAAATAAATCCAAGTCTCTAGCAAATATATTCAAATGATTTCTATGGAAGTGTTTTTATGAAGATGTCTTCCACTTGTTCTTTTGTGCTCACATACACAACTCTGGTGTTCTTTTATGCAACCTACTCCCGTACAAAGTGATACTTTATTGGAATGTGCTTCGTCTTGGAGTGCATCACTGGGCTCTTTGAGATACTGATGGCACTTGTATTATCACAATAGATTGGAATGGGCTCATCATACTCAACTTGTATATCTGCCAGAGCTTTTTTCATCCAAATAACCTGTGTACAACATGATTTTTTTGCAATACACTTTGCCTCGGCTATAGATAAAGATACACATGATTATTTCTTGCTTAGCCATGATACTAAACACTCACCCAAGTAGAATGTTTCTCCACTGGTGCTTCATCGGTCATCAATACAACCTGCCCAATCTGCATATGTGTAGTCAATAAGTGATAGACCCTTTCCTTTTGGATACCATAATCCAAACTCTTATGTTCCTTTGAGATATCTGAAAATCCTCTTCACTGCTAACACATGTGACTCCTTTGGTGTTGCCTGAAATCGTGCCACCTTTCCAACTGCCTGCATTACATCTAGTCTAGATGTTGTCACATATAGTAGGCTGCCAATCATTGACCTATATTTCCTCTTATCTGTAGACTTTTAATCATCATCTTTGCTCAAGTTGCAACTTGTTTGCATGGGAGTGATAACTGGTTTGCAATCTTCCATTTTGAGCCTCTTTAGAATTTCTTTGATATACTTGGTTTGAGAAATAAAGATCACTTGGTTTATTTGACATATTTGAAGTCCCCAAAAGAATGATATTTCTCTAAGTAATGACACTTAAAATTCATTTTGCATATCTTTTCCAAATTTCTAGCTTAACCTGTCATCATCACTATCAAAAATAATATCATCAACATAAAATTCAATTAATAAAATATTACCTTCACTTACCTTTATGTAGAGGTTTCTATCTACACTTCCTTTTCTAAACCTTGCCTACTATAGATACTTATCTATTCTAGAGTACCATGCTCTAGGAGCCCGTTTTAGACCATACAAGGCCTTCTTTAATTTACACACATAATCTGCGTTCTTTGACAATTGAAATCCTTTTGGTTGTTTAATGTAGACTTCATCTTCAAGCTCCCCATTCATAAAAGATGATTTTACGTCCATCTGATATACTTTAACATTTTTGGAGCATGCATAATCTAAAAGCAACCAGATTGCATATCCTTTACATACCAATCTATCTTTGTTCCTTGTAAATTGTCCATCTTCATTTAATTTATTCCTGAAAATACATTTTGTGTCGATCACATTCTTATTCTTTGGTCTTGGAACCAGTTCCCAAGTGTCAATTTTCTCCATTTGATCCAATTCTTCATTCATGACCTTATTCCAAAATTCATCCTTGTTGGCTTCTTCAAAATAGTTTGGTTCAATTGTAGATAAGAGTGTTAGGTGTGTTTGTTCAGGTGAATGGATTTTTCTTCTAGTCTCAACTCTTGCATCTTTGTTTCCAATAATATGATCTGAAGGATGATTCTTCTATACTCGTTTGCTAGGTTTATTTAGAGATACTTGCTGAAATTTCTCTTATGTTTCTTTCAGATTCTCTTCATATTCCTCTTATACTTCATCTTCTTCTTCTTCTTCTTCGAAAAGTTGTTCCATTGATTTGTTTTCTTCTTCCTTTGATTCCCGTCTGTCTGTTTCATCAATTGTTACATTGATGCTTTCCACAAATTTGTTCAATCTTATATTGTAACACCTATATGCTTTCCTTCTACTTGAGTAACCAATAAGTACTCCCTTGTCCACACGAGAGTCAAACTTTTTCTTTCTGCCATCTTCTCTTTTGATGTAGCATTTGCTTCCAAAAACTCTGAAATGTTTCACATTTGTTGGTCTTCCTTTCCATAGCTCGTAGTGAGTTTTATTAGTGTTGTTTCTGAGCATTACTCTATTTTGAATGTGAATTGTTGTGTGCACTACCTGTGTCCAAAATATATCTGTCAATTTGGAATCCATTAGCATTGTTCGATCTGTTTCCTGTACTGTCTTGTTTTTTCTTTCAATAACTTCATTCTATTGAGGTGTCCTAGCAATGAAGAATTGCCTTTTTATTCCATGACTACTGCAGTAGTCCATAAATTCCTTTGAAATAAACTCTCCTCCATTATCAGATATCAAGCATTTGATTCTTGAATCCATCTCATTTTCAACCATTTCCTTGTAGATCTTGAAGTTTTAAAAATCTTCTGACTTGTTCTTGAGAAAGCAAACTGCAGTCATTCTTGTATAATCATCAACTAATAACATAAAGTATATCTCACCTTTTAATCCCTTTGTTGTAGTTGGTCCAACTAGATCATTATGCACAATTTCCAGTGGTCTTGTTGTTGAATATTCCTTTGATTTGAACCCAGTCTTTGTTTTCTTTCCTTGTTGCCAATGCTTGCATAAAGTGTTGGTTGGTTTCGTGATCTGGAGCATTTCTTTGTCTGTTGATCTTTTGCTGACTTTGACAAGGTTATCAAAATGCATGTGATCCATTCTTTTGTGTCATATACAACTTTCATCTTCCTTTCCTAGACAACATTTTTCATTTCCAATTTCACTTAACACATATATGTTGTTTGAAGTTCTTACAGTTGTACCGACCAATTTCCCTGAACCTTCTCTTCTTATCTCACACTTTTGTGAATCAAAAGTAAATTTATGACCTTTGTCACACATTTGACTCACACTTAGAAGATTATGTTTCATATCTTCTACCAGTATAACATTTTGTGCCTTTTTATTCTTGTTCCCAATTCAGACTACGCCTTCTCCAATGATTTTGGTTGAATTGTCATTTTTGAAGGAGATTGATCCATTTCTTTCCTTTCACAATGTAATAAATTTGTCTCTATCACCTGTCATGTGTTTTGAACACCTACTATCAACATACCAACCGTGTTTCTTCTGCTTAGCTTGTAGAGCGACTGTGCATTCTTCATTGCTATACTGATCTTTCTTTCTTATCCATGCCGTTTTCTGAGGTTCTTGTCTGTGACTGTTGTTATTCTATTGAGGTTCTTTAAGAGGGACTGTCATTCTGCAATTTTTGGCCACGTGTCCAAAATTGTTACATTTATAACATTCCACTTCAGTGCTCATAGATTCAAACTTGTTGTAACTTGTTCTTTGTGTTTCACCATGTCTTCTTGAGTAACCCCTTTGTGTATGACTCTCAAAGTTTTTATTGTTCTTGTTGTTAGCTTTGCAATTCACAACTTTATGTCCAAAATTATTACATGCATAACATAAACCAAAAAAATATAGTTTGATATCTGGGAGTTGAAGATATTCTGAAAGAGGGTGCTCTTATGAGTCCTTTTTCTTGAGGCATATTTGCCTATTGTTGATTCTGAAATTTGAATCTTCTCGGTGGAGGAGTGTCACTGTAATCTTCCTTGTACATCTTCCTATCCCCTTTCATTGTTTTTTCATAGCTTTTTGGATTTTTTTCTTGCTTTGTTGTTTTGGAGCTTGATCCATTTTTTGTATAATTGTATCCAAGTCCAGACTTGTCAAGATGAGATTTTTGACTGTTGATAATGTCATCTAGAACTTTTGAGGTATTCTGCATATTTTTCTTTTGAATATCCTTTCTTAGTGTGACAATCTATGCTTCCAAGTTTCCATTGATCTTGTCCTTTTCCGCTAATTGTTATTTGAGTTCTTCTTCAATTCTTTTATCTTCTTCTATTTGAACCTTCAATCTTGTGATCATTTGTTCTAGTTATCAAGTGTCCTTTTTCTTGTCTAGTTTTTCTTGTAGTTTCTTGTTTTTCTTCTTTTCTCTTCTGATAACTTCTATGGCACACACTAATTCTTATCGATAGTCAACTTATGCCTCTTCAATTTTGTCTTCAACTTCTTCATATCCTTCTTTAGCTTCTTCATATTCTTCTTTAGACTCTTCTTTGTCAGAATCTTTTACTACCATGAATAGAACTCTTCCCATCTTACTATCACTGATTTCATCTTCATCTAATGATGATATGTCTTCTTTGATGCATAAGCTTTTCTTGAAATATTTCTTTGTAGTTATTTTTCCTTTATATGTGTGTTTGTCTTTTTAGTAACCTTCATCATTTCTTTTTCTTATGAAGACATTTGTTAGAAAAATTACCAATACCATCACAATTAAAACCAATTAAAGGAAGCTTACCTCTATACCTACCATTGGTTCCCTTGTTTAGTCTTTTGACGAAGTTGGCCACTTCTTCATCATCTTTTGAGATGTCATTATTGCTGCTATATTCTTCTTGTTCCTTTTTCTTTTGCTTTGATCTTTTGAATTGAAGGCTTCTTATTTTACATCTGGATTTTCCTGTTTAGTTATCATTTCATATGTTATGAAGATTACATGCAGTTCGTCCATGCTTATTGAGTTCAGATCTGATCTTTCTTCTAGTGTTGATATATTAGGTTTGAATCTCATAGGAAGAGATCTTAGTACCTTTTGAACAATTATATATTCTTCGATTTCTTCTCCCAATCCTAGATTGCAGTCATTGTTTTGTCAACTCTTAAGAAGTAGGCTGCAATATTCTCATCTTCCTTCATTTTTAGTTTTTCAAACTGACCTTTGTAAGTTTGAAGCTTTGCTTCTTTGACTTTTGTATCTCCTTCATAAATATTTTGAAGCTTTTCCCAAATATCTTTGGAAGATTTACAATGTGCAACTTTGGTGAATATTGTTTCACTCAGACCATTCAAAAGTGCATTTGTAGCTTTGGAATTATTCTGACCAAGTTTCACTGCTTTGTCATTTGTTGGTGGAACTGTTGGTACTGTGTATCCAGCTATAATTGATTGTCAAATTTCAAACCCATGTGCTTGTATATATGTCTTCATCCTTATGCTAGGAAAACCATACTTTTGTCCATCAAAGTGTGGTATTCCATTTTTATATGAGTTGGTACTCTCCATGATCTACCTTTTAGTGGTTAAAATGATTTTTGAAGGAACCTGCTCTGATACCAATTGTTGGATCACTGAGAGGGGGGGTGAATCAGTAATACTATAATTATAATCCTTTTTCTCCAAATAATCCAGTGTTATATCAATGTAGAATTATTATCCAATAATAAGAAATGAACAATCAAACACATACACAGTACACCAGTGTTTTACATGGAAACCCAAATCAAGAGAACCATAGAATTCTTTTTCTTATATTTCTTGAAGAATTACATTCATTGGAAGCACCAACTTCCTTTGTTTTCTAGCTGCAACTGGAAGGAGGCTGCAACCCCTTAGTTTCTCAGACTACAACCTGAGGGAAGCTCCAACTCCCTAATTCTCTAGCTACAACCAGAAGGAGACTACAACCCCCTATTTTCTCCGAATACAACCAGAAAGTGGTTACAACCACCTGTCCTTGCCCCACTTTCTTGAAGTATAAGTAGAATGATGGAACCACTGTCACACTATCACTGTGAGATATACCACTGTAAATCTGTACCAATCGACCTGTACCAAACAACCTGTAATCAACCTGTACCAATAACCTGAACCATGCATCAACTTGTAACTCAACCTGTAACGAACCTGTACCATAAACATGTGCATCAACCATGCACCAACCTGTACCAACCAACCTGTAATCAGCCTGTAGCATAAACAAGTGAAACCAACCATGTACCCAACTTGTACCTCAAACAAAATCCCGCATCAATTTCATCATCCAAATATGATTTATAACTTTGTAATGGACCTGGTGTATATGATCACATAACTGCAAACCTTCATTAACTTTAACAACAAGAGACTAGCATTGTCATCAAACATTTCTTTAGTCTCACAAGACTAGTTTTGGATTAGTCAACAACCCTAACTTATAATCATAACTTTGTAACTGTAATGAATAAAGATATGAAAATGATACACAATGTTCTTCAGTGTGTTTTATGCAATTCCTCCAGGTTTCACTACTTGGAACCTCTCAGAAAAGGAGTTATAGCAAAAATGGCACACCTTGTTGAATTATGTCTTATTCTAGAGAGAGACCTTGTAGAGAGTTCTCTTCACGGAATATTTGTTGAATTGATCTAAAATTTTTACACAACATACTATAGACTATATTCTAAAAAATAATTTTGTTCCTACTGAATTTGGATATGTTATGAAGAAGTTATGACATTTTTACCCGAAACACCAGTTTTTGACTAGTTTCAGGACTAGCCACAAACCCTATTTTCCACGGAGTGTAACTCAAAAAACACAACGACCCAAAATACAAATTTTGTACCAAATATAATTGGATATGTTTCCTCAATTTCATATAAATTCCATAGTTTGAATCATTTTATAAAAAAAATTATGTGAAAATGGTGAGATGGCCTGAAAAACACATACCTTAGAAAGCATCATCAAAAGAATTTATCCTTCCTTGAATTTCGGCCTTCTTTTCTTCACATTCCTCATAAATTTGGCTTATATATCCTTCGGTTACCTAATAAACCTATAGGTATTAAATATTCTCAAGTGTTTCTAAAATGAGAGATCATTTCCTCTTATTTATACTCTCAAGTAGCTTCCTTAAAAACATCTTCTAGGTCACTTTACCCACTTTCCTTATTTTAGGGTTATCCCACTTCTAACTTCTCCATTAAATTTATTATTGAAATAATTTATTTTCTACTCACTTTGAATTATAATACACTCATCACTTCATTTTAGTATTTACCTTTTAAAGTCTCTTAAACCACTTTGACTACTTTGACCATTTGGGGCTTCTAGATGACATATGAGGGTCCTCCATCTTCGTAAGGCCATAACTCTCAAACCGTGAGGAGTTATGTGACGTTCCAAATACCACTAGAAATGGAATGACATGTAATATACATATAGAATAGTATTACCTAAAAATATATCAAAACTCATATCTTTATCCATCAAACAAACTTGTGTCCATTAACCAAACCTGGGTTCTCCAACTTCTCATGGCCATAACTCTCTAACCGTGAGGAGTTATGTGGCGTTCCACATACCACCAAAAATGGCATGAAAAGAAATATCCATATATGATAGTTTCAATAACAAATTAATTGGCCTTCATCTCATTATTCCATAAATAATCATGGGTTCTCTAACCATACTTATAGGATAACTCAATCTGCAAAGCTTCTTCCCGTGAGGGATTTCACCATAAGGGGACCACTTTGGAATTCATCCATTTCTACTTATTATCAACCATGAAGAGAATAACGAGACATATTTACCTCAAACAATATTGGGTCCATTACCCAACCTTTGTGCTACGGGGATTTCTTCAAGGGTTGACATCAACGACAACCAACCTTAATCAACAGTTTGTTATCTCAATCTTTTAGCCTTCCCTTAAGAAATTTTCAGTCATCCTCTAGGTTCTTGCTAGTTCCTTCCTAGACCTTAGATTGTGAAGACATCAAAGGTAGCCAACCTCCAGAATCTTTCAGTCAGTCTATTGAACCTTTGATTTTTTACAATCCGGCCGCGGATTTTCATACCGAATCGAAACATGTAACGATGCTTCGCGATTACATAACAAAATGTTATATAGAAAGAACGGGCAACCTCGGAGAGGTCATTCAACGGGACCTGGACAGAGATGTTTTTATGTCAGCAACAGAAGCCCAAGCTTATGGCATTGTTTATGCCATAGTAGAAGGTTGATCTCATATCGGAAGATCCTCTTTTTCATTGATTTTTATAATGAACTGTAAACTGTAAATTGATCTCTGGATTGAGCATTTTCCTAAAGGTGTGAATTGGAATGATCTTGTCCCTCCCTCCCACCTCCATGAACTAGACTTTATGATTTTCGATGATACAATACATTTTCTAACTCGTGTTATATTTTTTCTTGACTTATCATTGTTTTGGTTTATGATGAAGCACAGAGGAAGGTATTATGAGACATTGCTAGGATGGTTTCATTGGCTATTTGACTACACCTAGCATTCAACCAATAGGTAAGTAGAGATACGTAGGTAGCAATTCTGAATTCATTGTATATACCATCTTCATTCCATGCTTAAGTAGTTGTATTTCCATTTGTACATATGATTTCTTACTTGTATTTCATTTTATCATATATGATCCAGAGGTTATATCACCACCCCAAAATATTATTGCTCAAAATTTTTGAGATCCAGGAGGTCACAGATCATACCAGAGATGTTGAGGTTCTCATATGCTCTATGGTGAGCACATGTCCTCGAGTTAGAGCCAGATGTTATCCCCTATCTTAGGGATAACTAAGCACATTATGTCTCGAGCCACACAGGTCCTAGACATGGAGTACCGAGAGCCGTATTGACTTGAGCCTAGCCCTACAGGGCCCATCCTTCTTCAGTGCCTCCATTTTGTTAGCAGCAACAACATCCATCTAATCAACCTAGTTCTGAAGTAGCAATGGTTCCTTCTCCATGAGGTAATGATTTAGGGTATCATGGTATGTGTCACTCTGATTCTCAAATAATTTGAACTTGTGCATTTAATTCTCTTTTGCTTCATGATGTTTAGTTGGACATTATGCCTTTAACTTTTCCATAGCTAGGGGGATGACTTAATTCCCTAGCAATTTGGTTCCCTTAGGAGTGAGTTTCCACTGGGTGAGATTATGAAATTTCATCATCCATTCCTTTCACACTTATAAATTTTCACCATGTTCCCCTTCATCTATCCCCTACATTGGTTCGGGCATTGGGTTTGCCAAGTTAGTAAGGGTAGTAAGGGTTTTACTTTGCCTTGTGGGAAGAAGGGGATAAAGGCCCAGAGGGTAAAAGTAGCTGGAAAAAGTTAAAATCCAAAGATCAAAACCTTGATATGCTTCGCCTAGGGATCCCTGAGAAAGGAATAAAAGGATTCTTAGCAATAAAATAGGAGACCAAATAAAAAGACAAAATTGAAGACCTAGTTGGTGTATATGGGATCTCATCACGATCCAGCCTATTAGGTCCATGGGAATGTAGCGGTATGACACTACTATTCATTTGGTCACCATGACAAGGTAGTGCCTCTTGGTTGAATAACCAAGATAAATGGGGTCTCATCATGAGCCATCCTTCTCATCTTCATGAAATTCTTATGGGTAAAGCTGTCACCACTGGTCACCATGCTATGGTAGTGTCCCCCAACTATTATCTTGAAATAAAATGCAATAAGATAAAAAGTAAAAATGAATTGAATGGGATAGGAAACAGTTGCATACATGACAAGGTGCAACTCACCCTCTTCAGAGGCACCCATAGGTAAGATCTGCATTTCCCTGTCACCACTGCACCCTTGACCAAGTATCCCCCACACCATCTCATGCACTTACATGACCTAGATTGGTCTTCACCTGGAAACACCCCACACCTAAGGAGAATTATCCCAGTAGGACATCCTCGAACACTCTCGAAACCTTTCTTATATAATAGCATAATGTCTTTGAGAACTTGTCTAGACAAAGGGGGGTTTTATCCACATGTTTGGGTAACTTGACTATTAGATGTGATTGGCATTGCTATGATCCTTGTGACTTATGAGCCCATGGAGGGAATACTTTTTGTTGATGTATGAACATTCCCAATGGATAGGTACATATGGGGATATGATTATCTCAGACCTCCATAGGGATAACATTCCACTAGATGGATGTTGCGAACTCAACCAGGGGAATACATATACCATAGGCTTGCACCAGAGAGAGAGGAGGATGTTCCACCAAAGACACCTTGGCAGTATTTCACCCAGGTGGGTCTTTCATATTCCCCTGAACATTGGCCTTGGAAGGCCCATGACGTCACCCTTGTGACCCTTGA
The DNA here is from genome assembly GCA_032191745.1 of Picea mariana. Lineage (NCBI taxonomy): Eukaryota > Viridiplantae > Streptophyta > Pinopsida > Pinales > Pinaceae > Picea > Picea mariana. The sequence continues at coordinate 57,752 of JASDQU010106076.1, forward strand.
TGTCACCCAACGTCAGATGGATATTGTGGAGGCAGTTGTGTGCCAAGTGGAATGTGTGTCATCATCTAGAGGCCTTGGAAGGCCTAACGTCTTTTTCATGGAGGAAAATGTTTCACTTATGAGGCCCATTGTCACCCTAGAAGGGCATGACATCACCTCTTTTGCACATTTTAGGGTTTAATTTTTCAATTTTATTTAAAACACTGGATTTTTTATGTAACTGGCCATGTCGGCCTTTTTTGACCTAATTTGTAATTAAAGGTCATTTGAATTTTCTAGATGAGGGAATAATCCCTTGTATTCTTTCATCATATTTCACTCACACAAGTGTGAGGTCTGAAATTCGATGTCTTTAAGGCTTACTGGCTGAAATTAAGTGGTGCGCAACTCTTGGAGAAAGCTTCTTTTGGGGATTTTTGGCATTTTCATGGTTGAAAGTCTTCAACTAAGGCATGTTACTAGATTATTCTTGGTGAATGTAGGTGAAAATGTGAAATTATTCTTTCTTTGAATGGTTATGGTTTCTTTTACTTTTCATTTACTAAGATTATGAAATTGTGTAAAACCCTAGGAGAATAAGCACATGTTATTGTCGTTATCTCAATAGATATCCCCCTACTTGATTTTTCTAGAAGACATTTCCATTGAAGCATGTGTTAGAGCCCTACCTTTTTAGCACTCTAAGACCATTTATTCATCAAGATTTTATTTATCTCAAGCTTGAGCTAGAGAAGAAAGACAACTGCTAGGGCCTACGTTTACCTACTTCCTAGTAGTCGTTTTCCTTCTATGGTTTGATCGTTGAGGCCTTGGGTTACCAAAACCTCAACCATCCTCCCTCTTGTCTTTATTTCACATATTATCATTTGTTTCCTTCAAGATTTTTGTTACAAAAAGTGAGTCCATTAACCCTAAAGACACTGGTTTATACCTTACATTTGATTGATTGATGAAAACAACCCTCAAACCATCTACCTCAAGCTCTTTGATAACCACTCCTAACCTTATATTAGACTAAATTACTAACGTTATTGTTGTTGTTACAAAATTAATATACAACCATATATTACAGCAGTAAAATGTCTTAAAAGAAAGTGTTAAAGTTGATTTTACATTGCCTACTTCACTTCTGACAAGTGTTATCATATTGTTAATTCTAGGTTACCAGTCTAGGTCATTTTTTAAGCTTGTTTAAGGAGTAATTGTGAATCTATTTTTATCTATACATTGTTGTTATAAATTTATGTTGTCTTCATCATCTTGTATATCATCTTATTTCTTTTATTGAAAGTCCAAGTTTTTATGAAGCACTAATATCAATTGTTACTTGTAAAATAGTGTTTTCTTGTTGTTTTGTTTCGGGAAGGTACACTTAAGAAAATATTTGCTTCACATTATTAAAACTTTGGGAATTTATGATCATTGTGACTTGAGAGAGGGGAAGAAATTTTCTTGATATTGTAAACTTTTCTTTCTCAACCCCTTAGGTCACCGGGGACGTCTCCCCTGGGCTTTCACCCCTAAAGAGAAAGAGGTGTCTTATTTATTTGACATTGATAGGACAACCTCTCGTTACGCCAATTTATTTTTCATTTTCCTTTGGCTTTTGGCAAAGTACAAATTATGCAATAATAGTACCCATAAGTTCCAAGAGTATTAGGGTTTGTATAATCGCAATCAAAATTAAATAGTCGCTAAATTAGAATATACTTCAAGAAGGGGTTCATCATAGAAGATCATCGATGTTTTGAGACCATATGTTTGAAGTTCACCATAGAGTTTCACCACTAAGCCACATCAATATAGTATACAGGGGCTTGATATGCTTGTATAGTCTAGGATTCTTCAAATCCTACTGTAGGAACCCTATATTCCAAATCAACCACTTCCTTTCCCATACATATCCTACTGCTGGAATCATAGATTCTAGATCCACCTCTTTCCTTCCCATCACAGATTCTTGGTGATCATGAACATTTTTACTTGTTGGTTTCTAGAACAATTGAAAGTTTAAAGTAATTGAGTGAACTTATGTTTTTAATTGTATTTTTTATTATTTTTTTATAGTAACCTTATGTATGTGAAAACATCTCTCCCATAATGGGATATAGATCTCCTCTTGATGTAATCAATGTATAATGTAGTGTTATGAATCAGAGAAACTCTTCATTACTTAACTATACTAAAAATATTTAAATGAATTTAGATAATATCAAAAGAAAATAAACCATTTTTTTAAGTTAAGTGAAATAGATTCTTCAAAAATTTTATTTTTAAAAAACAAAATGGGTTTAATATAGTTTTTTTCCTCTCAAATGATTGATTAGCTTAGTACTAAGGCCACCATATTGGGCTATAGAGAACCTCTGAGTGCAATCAATGTATAATGTAGTTTTATGAATATCATAAACTCTTAATTACTTAACTAAACTAAACAAAGTTAAGTGAAGAACCTCTCAGTGCAATCAATGTATAATGTAGTGTTATGAATATGATAAACTCTTAATTACTTAACTATACTAAACAAACTTAAGTGAATTTAGATAATATCAAAAGAAAATAAACCAATTTATTCAAATTTAAGTGAAATAGATTCTTCAATAATTTTATTAAAAAAAAAATGGCTTTAACTCGTGATTTGATTAGTTTAATACTAAGGCCACCCTTCTATATTTTTTTTCCTTTCAAAGTATTGACTGGCTTAATACTAAGGCCACCATTCTATAGTTTGTGAAAACATCTCTCCCATATTGGGTGAGGCCAACATTCTATATCTTGTGACAACATCTCTCCCATGTTGGGCTATATATAATACTAAGGCCACCATTCTATAGTTTTTTTCCTTTCAAAGTATTGAGTGGTTTAATACTAAGGCCACCATTCTATAGTTTGTGACAACATCTCTCCCATATTGGGTAAGGCCAACATTCTATAGTTTGTGACAACATATCTCCCATATTGGGTAAGGCCAACATTCTATAGTTTGTGAAAACATCTCTCCCATATTGGGTTATATCTCGGTGCAATCAATGTATAATGTAGTGTTATGAATATGAGAAATTATTCATTACTTAACTATGCTAAAAAAATTAAAATGAATTTAGATAATATAAAAATAAAATAAACCAATTTATTCAAAGTAAAGTGTAAAATAGATTCTTCAAAAAAATTATATTTAAAAAACAAAATGGGATTAACTCATGATTTGATTAGTTTAATACTAAGGCCACCATTTTATAGTTTTTTTCCTCTAAAAGGATTGATTATTTTCATATTAAGGCCACAATTCTATAGTTTTTTCCTCTCAAAGGAAAACATTGATCACTTTATAAACTTCCAAAAATCATGAATGTTTATATTAAAATCATATATGATTCATCATTGAGGGAAGAGCATGTGTGGTAAGTTTTGGTGATGTTTTCATCTTGTTATCCCCAAGTCCTATGGATAACTAAGGATATCATGTCTCAAGGCCTTCAAGTTGTTGACATGGAGTATGGAGAGACAGTTTGACCAGTAATGTCCACTTGCACAGACAGAGAATCACTTCACCACCACAATTCCAGGTTCATCATGAGGGTATCCACCACATCAGCTCATTTTCGGAAGATGATGAGTATTTCTCCATGAGGTACCAATTCAAGTATTATGGTGAGTATCATTTCAATATTTGAGTCATTTGAGTTTGTTTCATCTTAAACTACTTTTGATTATGTAACATCTTCTTGGAAATTATGCTCTTTTCCCTGTTTCATTTTGGTGGTTGAAATTGTTCCCTAGTAAGTGGGTCACCCTTAGGCATATTTTTTCTACTATAGGTCCTATTGATGAATTATCGTGCCATTCCAAACCATACTTTTTACTTTCCACACTTCATCTCATCATCTCCTTACCTTTTGGTATTTTTGGGCATATAGACCCAAGAAGGGATTGTCCATCATTTCATGGGAAGAAGGGGTTGAAGGCCCAGAGGCTTGTAGATGGAAAAAGATAAATTACAATCATGAACCTTCTAGATTCTCACCTAGGGATCTCGAGGAAGATGAAATGTTTCTCATAAGAAACCGTTGGGACCCCTAAAAATTAACTAATGCAAAATGCCAACCAAGGCGGAGCATGTGTGGACATTGCCTTTCATGCTTAGGTAGAAGCCCCACACATGGTTTTAACTTGGGGAAGCATGATGTGACCAAGGTAGAGTCAAGGTGGGATTTGTTTTTCATTCTTAGGTAGAATCCCCACCTTTGTTTCAACTTGGAAACATATTAAAAAGAATAAAAGGAAACAAATGGGCTAAAAGGTTGCATTGAAAACGAAGGTGTAGTAGCCCCTGGGGGGGCAACTCAATTGGCAAGTGTCGTGAAAATGAAGTTCCATGAGGTTTCGAGTTCAACTCCCCCCGACTTAAAATGTGTGTCACGTAAGGGGAATCATGGGCACACTTGGAGGTTATAGTGGTAGCAGTTGGATAACACGGCCACGTGTAACGTGAGAACGTGCCCAACTAGTTGTTGATTCCACTAGACATGAAAAAATAAATAAAAAAAAATGAAGGTGTAGTACACCCTATACAAAGGAACCCATAAATGAGATACTATGGTCCCTTGTATGGAATGAACCCCATGCCCAAGATTCTTTTCCCCATCCATGTCACTTTGTCTACATGTCTTAGAAAGGGGTCTGCTTGGAAAAAAATTATAAACATGAGGTACGATTCACGCAATAGGTCACTTTATCAACCCCCCCATAACTAAACTTGGAAAATGGGATAGGGTCTTTGAGAATTTCTTTATTTTGATGATGTAGTTTGGATATACATGCTTAGATGTTTATTTTATTGATTTTATTTACTTATCATGATGCATTTGAATTGATATCCTTAGGGAGTATTCATTATTTTTGTAGGACCTAATTGATGGATAGAATTGGAAGAAAAAGCCTATCTTGGGCTTCCCTGGGGCTTGAATCCCACAGGTTGGATATCAAGGAACACACACTGGATGATGAGGAAATTCCTTTGAAGGCCTAAAATACACCTTGGATAAAATCACCTATCCTCCACAAACCAAACGACTTGCCTTTGGAGGCCAAAATTTCACCATTGAGGGCTTGTTGTCACCTTAGAGCTAGATTTTGGTGGTGGTTGAAGACACTTGGCACATTTTGAAGGAGCGATCCCTTAGATCATGGAGGTGAGGCTTGGCTTGAATACACTTGGCCTTTGGAGGTCTAACACACTCATCTGACTTAACGAGTTGACCTAAAGTGTCAAAACATTGCCCCAAGAGGGTGGCATCATGTTTTTAGGGATTGTGAGGGCATGGTGAGGTTTTTCAGGTGAATTCGAGGCCTCCAAAGGTTCTTCTCAATCATCTACCATGTGGGCCCTTGGAATCCAACCTGTGGGATTAAATCCCCATGGAAGCCCAACCTAGGGTTGTTCTTCCAAAATTGTCCACCAACTAGGTTTTGTAAAGACAAATAAGCATGCCCTTCAAGGATGTCAAGTCATTATATCATGGTGAATAAATCAAATCAATAAATGAGCCACCTAAGCATGTGCATCAAATATTACTCAGTCAAAAAAGTAATTACTCAAAGACATTATGAAACTTTCCAAGCTTGGATATGGGAGGGTTGACAAGGTGTCCTATTGGGTAGATCTTACTCTAGGTCAAGGAGTGCTTCCCAAGTCATCCCTCTCTAAGACACATGAAGTAGATGAAGTGGTTATGGATCAAGACTCAATGGGCATGGGGTTCGTGACATGCAAGGGGTTGTAGTGTCTCATTCATGGGTGCCTTTATAGAGGGTATGTTGCACCTTCATTTGCAATGCACTTTTTCCAAGCCCATCCTCTTTCCATTCTTTATTTCTTTCATGCTTTAAAGGATGAGTTCAATGAAATTGCCTTGCCATGGTGTTCAGATAATGACAGTGTCACTCGCAAGTATCTTGCGGAAATGAGAAGGTTGGCTTGTGATGAGACACCCTTTCTCTCAACCATGCAACTGAGAGACATTACATTGGCTTGGTGACCATATTATGGTAATTGCATACCATTAGATACCCATGATCATAATAGGTCATCTCGTGATGAGACCTCCTATCCTTTAGCTAACACCCTAATAATTCATAATCATTTATTCTTATGGTTCCTTCTTTTCTTACAATGAATTGTTTCATTTCTTTTTGGGGGGATCCTTGGGAGAACCATGTGGAAGTTTTATAGATAGGATTTTATCTTTTTTAATAAAAAACAATCCCTTTGGGCCTTCATCCCCTTCTTCCCATAGAATGAGGGACAACCCCTTATTTGTTCAATACACCTTAAAAAATTCCCAAGAGATAAGTGTTGGGTATGTGTTATATTCTTTGCACAAGTAGTAGTGTCTGGGCGTATGCGTCGGGCGCGAAATGGGTTCAGGACAATGCCCCTAGAAAAAAAAAATTGCCTTGGGAAACGTGACACCTACCTTGGGAAACATGTCATGTATTTAGGTGGTTTTTTCAGCACATGGTTTTTTTCCGATGGTTTTCTATTTCCGGTTAAGGAATTAGGGTTTTGGACTAATCCAGTTCATTGGGTTAGGGTTTTGGATGCCATTGGCTCCTATATGTATATTGTATTGTAAACAATGTAACATAATGAATGAAGATAATATATGTTGGTTTTCCCGGATTTGGTTTCCAAGGGAAAAATCTCTATGTAATGTTTGTATTTGCCATTGTATCTTTTCTATTATTTTATGAATATCTGTTTACAGTAGACATTGTACAAGGTTAGAATTTACAACAAGGAAATGGAGGGGTTCTAGGTGATGGAAAGTGGTAAGTATGGTTGGGAAAAATATGATGCCTCTTTAAGGGAGTACATAGTAGCAAACCCATTCCAAAGGAAGACCACTTACTACGGCACAATGTCAACCACCAAGGTTAAAAAAGGAAAAAGGAATAATTTCCAAGCATATTTCATTAAATCTAAAGAAGNCAACATACTCAAAATTCCTTGAACATTGAAATGACACTCACCATAATACCTAACTTGTACCTCATGGATCAAGGCCCAGTGCCTCTTGGAAGCAAGCTAGTGTGGTAGATTCCATATGAGAATATTGACCTTTATGGTGGTAAGAAGGGTCTCCATCTGTGTGAGTGGATACTTATGGTCATGTAGTCTCCCAACACTCCATATCTGCAACCTGAGGCCCTCGAAACATAATCTCCTTAGTTATCCCACAAAATGGGGATAACATTTGGCTCCTACTTGGGGACATGTAAACATCATAGAGTGCATGAGAACCACAACATCACCTGGTAGACATGTGCCTACCAAAACTCATATAAAAACATCAGAGAATCTAGGGTGGTGTTAGCACACTTTGTCCATATACATAGAAAATCCAAAAATGACTAATCTAAAAAATGGAAATTGTATCATTTTTCAAAAACTTCTATACTAAGAATGAAATCAATATGTAGAGAAAATATGTAACATGAAATTCATCTAAACTAATATGAGAAATCAAGATAAAAATGAAAGAAATCAAAATGACTTACCTACTTACCTATGGGTCTTGGGGCCCTGAAGATCATTCGATAGGTGATGTCAGGTGAAGTCATACAACCAATCCAACCAGTTGATCATCCCATAAACGTATCTCCCCTTGTGTTTGATTATGCAAAACAACAAAGATAACTCAAGCATGTAATGATCATGATCATAAATAGATATATAATCAATCATGAATTGAAACTCATGGAGATGGGTGGGAGGGAGGAAATCATGTTGGAAATAATATACACTACTTTGATCAATCCATCTTTTAAGGGGGCTACTATATGTAGAAGAATCCTCATCTTCACCGTCTTAAACATGATTGTTTCTTTTTGAAGATCGAGAAGATATGAGAGGTCCCAAGAAGACCTCATGATTTCCCCAATGGGAGGAAATGAGGTAAGGTACAGGCTTGGGTCTAGGAAGAGAAAAGAGTTCCCTCTTTATCTTTGAATCTCTTTAGAAATACTCAATATGAAATTACTTTTTCTTTGTAGAGTGAGCCTCTGATTGCTATGAGGTGGAAACATCTTAGTATTTCTCCAATACTGAGGAAAAAAGTGGCTGAGAGTCCTCGAATAAATCTGGAATCATGTAATCACTAGGCTCCAAAACATATGAATCATATACACACGAAAGTTAGTCCTCTGAATATGACAACTCAAACCCCTTTTCTTGAGGGTTATCCTCAATGTTGTAAATGGTGTCTCTATCGAAAATGAGACAACCAAAATCCCACATGCATCTGTGAGTCTGTATGAAAGTGTTTATATTCTCATCAACCATATATAAAGGATCTCTCATAATACTATCAACAAAAGTGACCATATCTTTGTCTTTGTATGCAAGAGGAGTAGAGGCATGGGCATCTTCAACAAGTGGAAGGGAAGATGCAAGTGTTTCGTCTTCATCAAATGTATCATTTGGATGTTCAACATGATAAAATTCATTGATATATTTTTGGTAACTTTATTCATATGTTTTTTCTTCGATCACTTCTTCATCATCGAGGGCAGGAAATAACACTCTTATGTGATTCATAATTTTTTTAACATCTTTATTAGCATCCTTTTCATTCTCCATTTGGAAGAATTCCATATTTGAGTTATAATAAGTTATGGATGAGGTTTAATCCCATTGTTCCATAATTCAATTGACTGAAAGGACACCCCAATGGAGTTTCCAGGTGAGATCAAGTCTCACCAAAGGAGGGAAAGGAGGAAAGAGGGAAAGGTGGGTTCGTGGAAAGTGGAGTTACCAGGCAAGCTTCAAGGGAAACTTATCAAGGGCAGAAAAGGGAATGTTTTGTAATGGAGTCGTCGGGAAAGATAAGGGATATAGGATTTGGGAGGGAAAATTTCCAAATTTTCATTAGGGAATGAAGAGGATTCCAAATCCTCCCCAATAATGGTGCCACAATGTTATCGCACAATTTTAAGGTTGGGAAAATATTGACCCAACAACTAAGTGGTGACAACTAAGGGACACTATACCCAATGTCACTGTGATATAGGTCCTACACTTCAAGGGTGACTAATTCACTGTAGGGGGGTGATCTCGATGACCCTAGGGGGATTTATATGGATGGAATGGAAGGGAGATAAGTGTCCCCATAAATTTCAACAATGGAAGAGGAAAATGGTTTTAATGAGTCGTCTTTGTATGGTTTAATGTTTCCAAGTATTTGGATACTTGTAAAGGTGTTTATACCTTCTTGAGACATAAGAAAAACAACGCTTGCATATATTATGTTAGGTGGACAAGAAAGTTAATATTGTTGTCCCTAATTTGTAGTGATCAAACAATATTAATTATTAGAAATATAATGATAACAGAGAATTCAATTAAAGTTGTTACAAGTTCATTTAAATATGCAATAGGTGAACCAACAATGACTAATATAGCTTGCACAAAATATTATGAAACTTTAGCAGTCAAACAAGGTTGTCATAAAAAATTACCGAATGAAACTTTCCTAAAAGTTGACCAAAAAGTGCATTGTAACAAGTAAAATATGAGGGAAACCTTTTATCTGAAGTCTAAGGTTAGTTTGTGAGTTATTAGGGTTAGAACAGTTAGGGTTTGAACAATTAGGGTTTTGGCAGCTTTATGGTTGTAGGGCTAGTTTTTTAACAGCAACAAGATTTAGTAAGAGAGGGTGGATGACTCAATGAGGCAACAAAGCCTAGGGATAAAAGAACAAAATCCAAATGAGAGAACTTGCAGATTTTGACATTTCATGTTTAGTAAGAAAACAATTTATTTCTCCAATGCAACAAGTGATGACTAGTGCCTCTAATGACTAGGTTAATGGATTCAAGAAAAGAATAAGCTAGAGGTAATACCTCCTTGGGGGTGTAAATCATCTAACTCCTCAAGGAAAGTATCGCTACCTAGGGATTAGACTAAGAGGGTGTATGCACTTATACTTATCTTAGAAAACCCTTGTTAAATCAACAATACTCAAGAAAAAATATGATGGAGACTAAGGTGGGTGTGTATTCCCTTATACTTACCACCTAGCTCTAGAAAAATAAACTTGACCTGAAATGCAAATGATAATACAAAGAATATTTTCTTACCAATTCAAGGAGAGATGCTAAGAAAAACCACCACAATAGCAAGAGAAAAGCCTTCCAAGGTGTTGATGGGAAAAATTGACAGGCCGCCAACTGGATAGGATCATGGTGTAACCTATTCTGATGGGTCTAAATAACCCAAGTCGTTTGGTGTAACCTATTCTGATGGGTTTAATGGCTTTGTTATCCAATCTAAGGTCCTGAAGTAAAGAAAGGGAATAAACTAATTAACGTTAAAACTATACTATTATATATATATATATATATATATATATATATATATATATATATATATACACACACACTCTAATATAATTATAGAAAATGTATTAAAAAAGAAGAAGAAAAAAATGTCACTTATGAACAACATTTACAGGTTTCAAGTTTTAATGGAAACTTATGAAATCAATGTAAAGATAAAAAAATTTGAGAAGCAGATAAATCAATCACATTTTAATATTTTATGTTTTCTAGTTATAAATCATATAAAAACTTGAACTAATTAAATTGTGAAACAAAGATAAATAGATGTTCAAAGCCAATTTGAGACTCTCTTGTTTCACTAATACATAAAATGGAAAAAATTAAAAGAAAGTGAAGCTAACTTGTTGTTAGTATGTTAAATGCATCTGAACCTCTGTGCAAGCAAAAGTATCCAGTTACCCTACCTTCTGAAATAAATCTGCAGTAGGCTTATGGTAAAATTTTCTTGAATAAATTCAAAGAATGTATTGGTAGCCGGGATTTAAGAATAGAATAGAGAACTCATATTAATTTTGTGATCTTATGATTGCAAAAGGATTACATTCAGAGAAATATTTGTGTAATACATTCATTTCATTCATCAACTAAACATCAAAGAAAAATCTTGATATTAAAACTGATACGATGATCATAGTCACAATATCTAGAATAACAAATCATGAACAATATCTATAACATAAATATCATGAAATATAACATGTCATTGAGTCTAAAGATACATAACATATTAATATTCCAAGATTAAGCAAAACAAAACATCAATGAAACAACATTCACATTGGACTAAAGCCGACATGTTGCACGTTGTTCCATTAAGTCCTGTAAATCATTCCTCCATAATTCATTCCAGGCCAAGATGCCTTTCATTTGCAAAGTGCAGAGTATTTAAAGAGATTTTTTGAAATCTCATCTTCCTATCTCCTAGGATAGGATCAGATCCCATGATATCAAAATATTGCAAAAGTGGAGGGCCTACAACCACTCATAACTAAATTGTCTCCTCTCAAAAGTTAATAAAAGTTTTTCCTATTTACAAACTAAACAGTAAGAGATACTAATCATCTAAATCGAACATGTTCCACCTCATAAAATCAGCATGGAGATCTACCATGTCCTGAAAACGAAATAGGAACAAGTTACATAATTTATTAACAACTAATTACTAATTTTTATATAAAAATGACTTGGCTACCAAAATGAAAGATTATATAGCCAGTCTTACATTGGAAAAAGAAATCTAATTTTAAACCGATTTGATTCAAACATATAAGATGAATGTAATAAGAGGGAAAAACCATTTCACCATTTCAGCCAATGACTAAACATGGATCAGAATAGTTTGTAATAGATTATGGCATTAACACTATCTGCATTTTTAATCAAAATGTTGCATGTCTTCTTAAAACATTTAGCTTGTCTCTCTTCATTTTATTTGAGGTCACGATTTTATTTTGTCAATAATTCATTATGAGTTGTGAGTGTTTTAATTCAATCTTGGAGGATGGGAATATCAGTATAATATTGTTCAATCCAACATAGGAAAACCTCACATTGCACAGGAGAGACGATATGTTGATGGAGCATAAAGTCAAGAATCATTGTATCAATTCTACATGTTACGTGCCCTTGACCAAGCCTAATACCAGTGAACTCACGTTTATCCTTGAGACATGGTGGAAGATTATCAACAAAGTTGTATGGTTGAGTAGGATCAGATTTATGACAATCTAGATCTTCTAAATTTAGGAAGTCTTCAATTTCTGAATCTGAGACCTCATTGACCTCGATCGGGCTGATCATGCTCAAATGAAGGTTGAATCTATTTCAAAACTTTATCGAAATTATCTAACCAACTCTTTTATTTTGGAACCCTAACATTCTGTGCTTTTGTTTTGACTGTTTGCACGACTTGTCAACATAGGGTTTAACAGTGGCATTATGGACCGTATCCAAATTAGGCACAAGAGGTTCACTCCACTCAAAACTTATAGCTTGTTTCTCATGTGGGGATTGACTGGGCGTTACCTTTTCTAGGGGGTTTGTGGATGGCTTACTATTCAAACTGTCAAAATGTTCTTTTACAAATGACTCACCCAAATTAGGGTCGTCTAGAGAAATAGGAGAAACAAAACCATTTCCCATTAGAAATCCATCCCAGCAATCACCTATGGTTATCAAGTGGTGAGTTAATAGAATTTTGATCAGGTCGTGGTGAGAAATAGTAGAGCTGAGGCCCTGTTTTTTATACCTTTTAGACATCTTGTATAGGATTCTCAACAAATATAAAGGCATATTCAAATGAAAACCTATGAAGTTCATAAGAAAAAATATATGATAGAGAAAAACTAGACCATAATGACCCTCACAGGTCACAAACTGTTTAAGGATCGACAGAAGACCATGCCATCTATCTTTAAGCAAAGAAACAGGGATACCTTTTTCACAACAAATGATTTTCCTTGTGGTCATGAAGAGGCTCCATGAAACTTCTTCGATTTTTGATTTCTTGAACAACTTATGATCGATGGATGGAAGCCCTGTAGCTTCACTCATAAACTCCTCAGTTATCTCCAACTAGATATCTCCAAATTTCTCCCTATACCCATCAAATGTCTATGAAAATTCCTTAGCCACACGAAGATTATACCCTTTCAACCTTTTGATGAAGGCATCCCAACCCTGACCTTTCAAATCCTCGACTACATCATAATGAGATAGAGATACTTGAGACCCATTTGGATCTATTCGAACAACAGGAGCCATTAGAAATGTGACTGCACTATAACAAGGGGGGTCAAGATAGCTCTGGGTTTAGATGGCAGGAGTAAAAGTAACAAATCTGAGTGGACAAAATGGAAACAAGCCAACCAAAACCCCTGCACAATCATAGTATGAATATCGATGTTTTGGTTATTGAGGCTTCAACACTCCTAGTAATGAAAACCTTGTGTACATGGCATGAAAAAAACCCTCAACTCATAATGAAAAACTTACTAATTTACTCTTCCAACAAAAGGACTAAGTACATGGTACTATACTTGTGCATTAATTCTCATGACTAACAACAACTATAGTTGATTTGGAAAGGGTTCAAATATACAAACATGTTCATCAGTCAAATGCGAACCAACTAGGCATATAGTAATCATATCAACATTCAACACACTCAAAAGGTAAGTCATTAAAGTATTAAATATAGAGTAGATATAAGAACAATGACCCTTTAAAAGAATGTCTTGAAAAGGAATATAATACGAAACTAAGTTTTCATGTTTGATTCATGCTTACAGTCATGAATCAAGCATGAAAACGCAAAATTTAAAGAGTTATTGAACATCTTTTTTAATCCAGTAATCATCCCAAAATGATAATATGAGGTGCAGGAAGCTACAGAAAGTGTTGTTTTTTCGTTCAAATAGCGAAATCGTGTAGGGATGCCAAGAATGGCGACTTACTAGGAGAAGCAGTTATCTCTACATCACCAGATATTTCATGTTAGGACAGATTAGAATGGTTGAAAATTAAATAACAATCGATAGTAAGTCAAGCATCCCAATCAAACTCAAAAACATCACGCAGTGTAGTGTTAGATATCTTTCTCTCCAAATGCAATATGGTGAAAAGTTTTAATTACGATAGAGACGATATTTAAGCCAATGACTCTGATACTGTTGACAGGGTCGTTGTTTCCAGCAGGCGTTCATAGCCTCAGTAGGTATGTCAATCAACCCACTCTAACACCTCTACCGTGTCCAAGAATTATCAATTCAAGATGAAGGACATTTTATGATTAATATCAAAATTTATACCTGATAATTTTGTTGAACCCGACATTGCTTCGCTACCAACAGGCCTGTTTAGTACCACAACGAAGTTGTCTTGGCACCATGCATGCATTTACTCGCTACCTACAGACCTATTTAGTATCTCGGTGGGTTTACACACACTTCCCACAGCTCTCTAAAAGTTATTTTCAATTTGACATATATTTTATGATCTTAAGGAGAGGGGTGATGCTGAAAATTTCATATTTCAAAACTTCAACTTAATTTTTCGCTTGATGACCTTCACCATGATTTGAATTTATTTTTCTGACAATAATATCTTTTCGAGGAAAAAAAGGCATATTTGAGTTGTTTTCTTTTAAAAACAGGGACAACATAAAGAGCTTTAATGATGATCGTATCTTCTCATGATTATAAAGTGAAACCAGGAAGATTATTCAGAATAGGAAGTTTCTTCTGCTAGACTGAGTTTCATCAATCTATAATATTGATGCTTTGAAATGAACTTGACTGGTGCTTGGCGTTTAGCTATCCCTCCAAATTCTATAGATGAAAAGAGTTGGGACTTATTTTTTCAGAGATTACAAATGGACCCAACCACAAGTTCTGGAACTTGGTATGTTCCCCTTTTCCCTTGTGGGGTTTATCCCATTTGAGGACCAAGTCTCCTACCTCTAAGTTCCTGTATAAAGAGGAGTTTGAATCAAACCAAATTTTTACAATCTGTTGATGCTGATCAAATTTCTTCTTCGCTTGTGGTCTCACTTCCTCTAGTCTTAATAAGGAGTTAATTCTATTTTCAATGGGAGGGAACTCTTCCTCTTAAACTTTTTGTGATAATTGTAGGGATGGAAGAAGAACATGTCGAGGGAGAATCACTTCTCTTTCATAGACAAGAAAGAAAGGGGGATTACCAATAGAGGTTTTTGTTGTCACTCTGTCAGCCCAGAGTGCATTAAATAGCGCATTCTGTCAGTTCTTATGGTTTTCAGAAACTATTCTCTTGATGATCTTGACTAAATTTTTGTTTGTTGATTCCGCTAGACCATTTCCTTGGGGGTAGTAGCTGGCAAAATATTTTAGTTTAATCCCTTTTTCTATAGCGAACACATTCATATCTAGGGATGAGAAATAATATGCACTATCGAAGGCTAAACAACTAAGTATGTCGAATCTAGTAATGATATTCGAATTAAAGAAAGATACTACCTGATTTTTGTTTACCACTTTCAAAGGTGCAGCTTCGAACCATCTTATAAAATAATCTGTTGTTGTAATAATATACTTATGTTTCTGAGAAGAAGACGGATTAATTTGTCCTATAATGTCAAGAACCCATTGCTGAAAAGGCAAATGCACAGTAATAGGCTACAAAGGGAATGTTTTCATTTTCACCCGTCCAGTAGCCTTTTGGCAAATTATACATTTACGGCACAGGGTATAGACATCTTTGAACAAAGTGGGCTAATAGTACCTAGCTCTCAACACTTTGTGAGAAGTGGTGTCTCCACTAAAGTGTCCACCAGATTCACCTGCATGAAGTTCAGATAGCACTTTTTCTACTTCATCTTTTTCCAAACAACGCATAAGAACATCGTCGGAATTCTTTTGAAACAGTACATAATTTATGAACTGGAAAGATGCATATTTTAACCTGAGTGATATTTTATTTGTAGGATCAAGATGGAAAGGAGAACATCCATGTGTCAAATAAAATTTAGTATCATCATAGCAAGAATTAGCAACAACTTGTGTATAGTTGATTTGTTTCCCATTGTGCTGATTTTCAATCAAGATGTTAATTTGATTTTCTTGTTCTTCAATTGAATCAACCACTAGTTTGCATAGGCCTTGAACTCTAACAATTTGTGTAGGAGTCATTTCGAGGTCATACTCTTGTAATGATGTCATCCAATTTGCTCGTTTTTCACCTAGTTCTTTTTGTACTAATAATTTTCTCACATCAGGGTAAGGAACGATGACTTTAGTTTTGGATTTCAGCAGATATGATCAGAAGTGTTTCACTATTTTAAAAACAGTGTACGCATGTTGATCTACAACGGGGTAATTCAGTTCATCCCCTTTGAAATTTGAACTCATGAAGGCAATGGGTATTTCATTTCTTTCAACATTTTTGGGTGTTAACACAGTGGCGTAAGATTGGTCGGAGGTGAAGGTGTAAAGAGTGCAATCTTGAGAGAAAGCATGACTCATCAAGGAAGGAGATTCTATTATTGTTTTTTTAATAGAATTAAAATCTTGAATTTCTTGGGGCCCCCTGATCCGGATTTATGTAGGAACATAATGAAATACATATATACACATAAACACAAAGATGCAATGGAAATAAGACTTCATTTCATTAATAACAAATGACTGAAATATGCTTACAGACAAAATGGAAATAAACTAGCGAGGGCGCTGGTAGCTTATCTGAGAAGAGATGTGGTGGCTACTGGCCTCTAAACTGTGTTACAATGAGGCTCGAAGGCCTATTATTATTGAAAAACAATGGAAAACTCTAAACATCCAAAGACCTAATCCTAAGAGATGAAACGCCAAGACTATGGGCCCCGTTTGGGTAAGTCGGTACATCAACTTCCCAGGGACGTAACTTTGGCATACAATCTCTGTTTGACGCGTTCCAGACCTTGTTAGAAATATCTATCCGAGGACTACAACTTTTGGGTGAGAAACATGATATACAATACATGTTGCTCCCCATTTTCCCAAAAAATGTCGTTTAAGGCCTCAAAACGGCTCCGAAAGTTTAGGACTCGAAAAACTACTAAAAATAGTAAACTATGCGGAAACTGAAAAATTGAAAGAAGCAATGGTGGGGATCCAAGTGGAATAGGTGGGTGGCCACCAATATCCACCTGGATCATTCCTCCCCCCTTAGGAAGCAATGGTCCCCATTGCATTGAGTTCCTTCATGAGATGACGAAACTTTTGCTGAACTTGGTCCCTAATGAGCCACTTGCCTTGGTGAAGGAGTTGGCCTACTTTGACAATTTGATATAGAGGTATCCTTTGTTTTCGGGTGTGCTTGATCTGTGTATCCATGATTTGATCAGTTATGGCTTGTTCCATGAAGTCTGGATTTAACTTTGTTGGTGTGAGTTGTTCTTCCATGTCGGATGTGTCTAGTAGAGGTGGAAAGTAGGGTCGAAGGCGGTCCACATTGAACACTAGGTACAGACCAAGGAATGGTGGAATGTGATGCAGGAGCATCCACATCTCGATCAAGCGGGCCAGCGCATGGAGGCAAAAGAATAGCTGGATAGTGCCAGCATTAAAATTTTGAAACACCTTGATATTTGTTGCGCCAAGCATTAATGAGTTGATGTAATGAAGCGCACTTGTATTGTAATATAGATAAGGAGGCATTTAATGGTTTTAATGTTGGTAGATAGGAATTCATTGTAGATTTGATAGTTGTAGATTTCGAGAGGGCAAACGGAATATAGGCACCCTCCTTTGTACATTGTAGAGAGATCATTCATTTATACAGAAGCAGGAAGAAGAGCAAGCAGAGAACTTGTTGAGAGCCCTCATGTACAGATTGAATTAATAGAAGTAGAGCTTTTGATTCAATTCATGACTGGTGTTGTTTTCTCTGTGCTTGTTGCTTATATGATTGTGAATGTCTGTTTTCCTTGTATGCTTCTACTTTGAGTATGTTTTGCAGGTGATTTCAGGATTTAACTGAAATCTGAAAGCAAGGATAAGTTTCAATTGTTTCTCTGTGAGAGCCAGGAGATTCCTGCATAGAGTGCAGTCGAATTCCTCCGCATAGAGTGCATTGAGGAGGCTTAGCAGTTAAGCTCTTATTCGCATTTTCCAGGAGTTGGTTTGGGTTATCAAGGTCGTGCAGTAGGAGTGCAGACAAGCTCGAAGTCTCAGCAGGAGGTCTGAGCAGAAGAAGGGAACGACTGTGGCTACAAGTATACAGGGGTTGAAGGACTTCAACGCTTTGAGAATTGTTGAAGTTCGAGCATGAATAGAGTGCTCGAAAGGTCCCTGAAGAAATCAAGAAAGTCAATTTAGGAGGGATAGTTCCGTGGACAACCCAGTGGAGAAGACCCCGGAGGGATTTCAACTGGAGAGTTTGAAGAGGAAGAGAATCGACGACTTGAAACTGTCGAACAGATTTGAGAAATCCCATAGATCGTCATATTGCTGAGGAGTTGTGAGGGGGTTAACTCGCAGGCACACGAAAGAATCGATTTTCCATCGCATATCGGCATATCGGGGTTGGCGAATGTAAGAGTTGCATGCACGTCAAAATTGCGAGTCGCAATTCCCTGACTTAATCGGGGCCGTCAATCATCGAAGGGACAGGAGGCACGAGATCCCGAGGAGTCGGGATTCAGCACTTCAGCGTTTTCAAAGTCGAAGGGAACATGGAGAAATAGCGAAGTCCTGAGTTGCGACGGGTCCCACGGAGACAGCGTGGGGTACTAACACGTGGCTTCGCGTATCGGGGTTCATAGTTTGGAAGGGCTTGTGGATGGTGGAGATAGAACCCGCGAATCCCCGATCGGTGATTTCCTGATCGCTACAAGTGCATGGTATAGGCGCTGACCATTGACCATCGTGGATCAGGGTTGGAAGTTTCAAATCGCACGAGAAGTGCACACAGAGATCGCAAAATCGCGAGGGCCGATTTCCTAAGACGCGAAGGGGAGATCGCCGAAGGAGTAACCTGTGGGTAAATAATTTTTGAGAGGAATTGGAGGAGCATTCACGCTCTTCGGGCCGTGTAAAGGAAGGTCCTGGTGAGAGCGACCATCCGCTGAGGGGCAGGTTGCACCAAGAGTGGTATCAGAGCGGGTGTATCTTTTGCTTTCTGAAGTAGAAGAGGAACAGTAAATTTCACAATGTCGCCAAGACGGGAGAGGTAGTCACCTGATCATGAAGACAGGGATGCCCGAAGAAGGGGCAGGCCGGCAGGTAATGCTGAGATGGAATGCCAGATGCGAGATCTCTGAGCTCGGCTTGAGGAGATGGAGACTGCACAGAGACATGGATCTGTTGCAGGAGAGTTCAATGATTCCGAGGTGGAAGAAGAAGCTAGACACGAAGTAGAGGAGGTCTCAGCAGAAGACGCATCAACCGAGCGGTTGATCAGAGCCATTTCGAGGATGAGCTCGAAGATGAAAATGGACACTCCCGTCTATGAGGGGAGTCTAAACGCAGAAGATTTGCTGGATTGGATCCGAGCACTCGACACCTACTTCGATTACGAAGACATCGAAGAGGACAAGAAAATAAGGCATGCAGTTACCAAGCTGAAGGGTCATGTAGCCTTATGGTGGGATGAGTTGCAAGATGATAGGCACTACAAAGGCAAACAAAAGATAAAAAGCTGGGACAGGATGATCGCTAAGATGAAAGTGAAATTCATCCCAAGAGACTACCAGATCACTCTGTTCAGGCGGATGCAAAACCTGAGACAGAAGTCGATGACGGTGAAGGAGTACACCGAGGAATTCTACAGGCTCAACATTCGAGTGGTTCATCGGGAGAGTGATGACAAGAAGGTGGCGAGATACCTGAATGGGTTGAGGTACGACATTCAGGACGAGTTGAGCATGGTTACCATCCGCACAGTTGAGGATGCGTACCAGATGGCTTTAAAAGCTGAGGAAAAGCTGAGCCATAAACAAGGATAGCGAGGGTGAGGCAGAAGTCAGCCCTGAGGTAAGGTTGTTTCCCCAGAGAGAACTCAGAAGCCCAAGGAGGATTGGAGGAGACCTCAGCGGAACGCTAAAAGAGGTGGAACCTCACAGCAGAAGCAGCAATCTGCTGAGCTGAGGAGGCAGCAAACTGATCAGCAAGGAGATTATGATGACGCCAACGCATTTCCTCGTGCCCGAGGTCGAGGTAGAGTGCATCAAGGAGGCTCACAGTTAAAATCTCATTCTCATTTGCCCAAGATTTGAATTGGGTTCTTAGGGTCGTGCAGGTGAAGTGCAGGCCAAGGCTGGAGTCGAAGCTTCGGTAGTTGTCTGAGAAGAAGACTAAGGATTTCTATGGCTGTGGGTACACAGAGTCCGGGTGACTCCAACACCTTGAGAGCTGTTGGAGGTCGGCTGAGAATATCGTGGGTGAAACCTCTGAAAGAGTCAGAGTTTATAAGCTCAGGAGGGATAGTCCCTTTTGCTACGTGGTGGGAACAGACCCAGTGAAGTTCACACAAGACAGAGCCTTGGGAGCAGAAGGATTCCTCAAGAGGAAGAGAATCGATGACTTGCAATTGTTGCGAGGATTTGCGAGATCCCGCTGATCGTCGGATCATGGACGAGTAGCGCGAAGTTTAGTCCTTTGGCGCAGGAGACAAGGACCAATGCCATCGCATATCGATGTTCGGCGTTTGGTGAGGTAAGTGTTTTATACTTGTCGAAATCGCGAGTCGCGATTTCCCGAGTTAGTCGGGACCGTCGAACAAAGTGGGGATAGGTGGCACGAATCTGTAGAATCGGGATTCGGCACTCGGGGTTTGTAAGCTCAAGAGGTTGACATCGCAGACAGTGATTTCCCGATAGGTAAATCCCCGATACACGGAGCCGTTGAGTGTTGACTCATCGGCATTGAGGACTCGGTGTTTTGGGTGGCACGAGAACAGTGTTGCGAGCCTCGCGACATCGCGAGACCTGATCTACTGATACGTGAAGAGGAGATCGCCGAGAAGTGCCCTGTGGGTAAAGAAAACTCCCGAGAGGAGTTGGAATAGCGTTGACTCTTCGGGCCTGTGTGAAAGGAGAAGGTCCTGGTGGAGCGACTGTCCACTGAGAGGCAGGTTGCAATCAGAATGTTGAGCTCAAAGGCATTTTCCCCTACAGCCTTGGTGAGGGTGTACGACCCATATTGGGGTGGACGAAGCTTGAGGTGGGGTCCAGCGAGGTGCTCCTTTTGTAAATGCAACCACACTTTGTCGCCCACCTAGAAGTTGTGTGGCACCCGATGTTGATCATGTTGTTGCTTGTACTTAGCATTGGCTCTATCCAAGATGTCATGAACCTATTGGCGGATAAGTTGAATGTGCTCAATGAAGTTGTTGGCCTTGTCAGCCTCAGACTAGACATGAGTTGAATCTTCCTGAGTAGCCACAAATGGCATGGCTATGTCAATGGGACATAGTGGCTGGAATCCCAAGCCCACTTGAAAGGGGCTATGGTTGGTTGAACTATGGAGAGCCCGGTTGTAGTTGTATTGTACATAGGGGAGGCTCTCATCCCATGTGCGTGGATGCTTTGAATTGTACATGTGTAGAATGTGTACGATCATCTGGTTGACGACCTCTGTCTAGCCATCAGTTTGTGGATGGAAAGCTATGGACTTGGTGATCTTGGTGTCCAGCATCGACCAGAGGTTGGACCAAAATGTACTGAGGAACCTACTGTCCTGATCTGAGATGATAGACTGTGGGATCCCAAAGTGTACCCACACTCATTCAAAGAAGAGTTTAGCAATGGCTTCTGCTGTGATATTCTTCTTACAGGCCATCATAATGGACATCTTCGAGAATCGATCGACGACCACAAAAACACAGTCATTTCCATGCTTAGTAGAAGGAAGGCCCAACATATAATCCATAAAGATGGATTCTCAAGGTCGACTGGGGGTAGGAAGCAGAGTATAGAGGCCTTGCTTCTTAATGGTAGGTTTGGCAATGGCGCAAGAAGTGTAGGACTTGATGTACTTCCCGACATCTTCTCGAAGGTTTGGCCAATAGAAATACTTTTGCAATACTGCCACAGTTTTCTCAACCCCAAAATTCCCAGTGACCCAACTATAGTGAGCCTCCCAAATTATCTTGGCATGCTCACTTGAAGGAACACAAAGGTGTCTCAGGTGACAAAGCAGGGCATCCTGGAGGTGAAAATTGGTAACTTGCTTACCCTCCAAGAGTGTATTGTATGTGTGGTTGAATTATGGATCACTTGTGTAGAGAAGCAACCAATCAGAAGTATCATGCCCACAAGAGTTGAGCACAGTGGTTAGCGCCATGATGGGTGGTCGATTGAGGCAGTCTGCAACATTATTGGTGCTGCCTTTTTTGTACTTAATGTTCAAATGAAACTGTTGCAGGTATGTGGCCCACTTCTGATGGCAATCATTTTGTAACTTCCCTTGTGTTTGTATGAACTACGAGGGTTGGTGGTCTGTGTGGATGATTGTTTCCTTTCCCAAAATGTAATGCTTCCATTGTCGACAAGCCTGCACAATGGAATACATTTCTTTGTCATAAGTTGGATACTTTCAGACTGTGTTAGAAAGTGTCTCACTATGATATGCCATTGGATGCCCATGTTGAGTAAGGACTGCCCCAATAGCATAGTCAAAGGCATTTATCTTGATCTCAAATGGTTGTTGCAAGTCTGGTAATGTGAGCACTGGTGCAGAGCAGAGGCGATGCTTCAACTCCCCGAACGCCTTCTGTTGAGATTTAGATGAAAATAATTTTGATTTCGCTCCTCCCTTGGTGACTTGACTCAAGGGCCAAGTGATATGAGAGAATCCCAACACAAACCTGTGGTAGAAATTAGTAAGACCTAAAAAACTGCAGAGCTTTGTTAAGGTGGTTGGGGCTAGCCAATCCCAAATGACTTGGATCTTTTCTAGATCCACATGTACACATGTACCTGGGTCATGCCAAAGTGCATTTCTCCAAATTTGCACACAACTTGTGTTGCCGCAGTGTTTGGAGGACCTATCGGATGTGGTGGAGGTGCTCTTCCCAAGTTTGGCTAAAGATCATAATGTCATCCAAGTACACCACTACAAATGAGTTGGTGAATGACCACAGGATGTCATCCATTAGCCTCATAAAGGTTGCAGGGGCATTGGTCAACCCAAAAGGCATGACCAACCATTTGAAAAGGCCCTCCTTGGATTTGAATGTAGTCTTCCACACATCAGAGGGTTCGATTGGTACCTGGTGATACCCAAACTTAAAGTTGATCTTGTTGAAATATTTCACCCACTTGAGTTGGTCCAGAAGGTCATCAATCTGTGGGATCGGGTACCTATTACAGACAGTGATCTTGTTCAGTGCCTGATAGTCAATGCAGAGTCTCCAAGTCCCATCCTTCTTCTGCACCAACATGATCAGGCTCCCATAGGGCAATGAACTTGGTTGGATGTGACCTTTCTGCAACAACTCCTGAATCTGCCTCTTGATTTCATCATTCTCCAAAACAGAGCACCGATAGATGGGTCCATTAGGTAGCAACACACCCGGGGTCAGATCGATGGGGTGCTTGACCTAGCAGTATAGAGTCACCCCTGTAGGAGAGGTGAAGATGTCCTCGTACTCCTCCATGACCTTATCCATCTATTTTTTTCATGCAGCGGGGCCCTGTCTGGAGGTCATGGCCATAGTCTTCCTCTTTCCCTGAGGGCGGATCATCAGGAAAACAAATTTCCTAGTTTTGGAAATGAGCTTACTGCATTGTTTTGCAGTAACCAAAGAGATGGTGGTAGGCGGTGCTATCTCTGGTATCATGTAGGCTTATTTCCCAAAGTGATAATAACAGCACAAGGCCTGGACTCATACACAACATGTCGCTTCCACAAGTACGGTTGGACTAATAATACATTAGAAACAGCAAGAGGAGAAATGTCACATAATACCTCATCTGTGAAGGGCTTGATGTTGTAGGGAAAGTGACATTGTTGACTGACATGGAGGTCCCATCCTTGGTGCAACCACCCGATGGTGTATTGTTGTGGGTGTGTTTTGGTCGGCAAGCCCAGCCGCTTCACAACCTCTATCGATATGAGGTTCTTCTGTCTCCCGTTGTCAACAATGAACTGCAACGGGGAACCCTTTACCCACATCTTGGAATGGAAGAGAGGCTTTGCCTCCTCTGGATCTTCTAGTTCCTCTTTCTGGATCTTCATGGTGGCAACGGTGGCATTGGGCTCAACATTGATAATCTTCTTCCCCCGGTCATTCCCCTTGTCAGGTTCTGATTCAGAGTCAGAGCATGCATCCGATTTAGAAGCCTTCAACTCAACTACCAGTGACTGCTTGGCCCGACACTCCCTTGTGTTGTGAGTGAGGCTCTTATGGAGCTCACACCACTTCCCCATGTCCTTTTTTGGCTTCGTGGTGTTGTTCTTTGCTTGTGGCTTTGGTGGGTTGTCATGGGCTGTCCCACCTTGGCTTGGTTCTTTGTTCTGTGGTTTGGGGGTACCTTTCCCTTACTTCTAATTTGTAGACCCAAAGTCTCGCCTCTTCTGTTTGAACTTCTTCTCAATCTTGGCAGCATATCGGTATGCCACACCAAGCAAGGAGATGTTGAGGAACTCCATTTCCTCCTGAATGTATCTATGCAGACAACTATGGTATTTTAACACCAAATGTTTCTCTAAATGTTTGATACCCAACTTTGTGCATAGGGTATGAAACAGAGTCGTCATCTCATGCACATCATGGTCCCTTTGTTGCCGCAGCGTAGTCCATTGTATGTATTTGTCCTCATAGCTCCTCACAAGATAATATTGTTCCTTGATGGCATCTCGAAAATAATTCCAAGTGGGTGTAGTCGAGAACAGATAGGGTTCTCCCTCATCCTGTTTCTCTGAGTAGTTTTCCCACCAGTCCTTGACATGGGGGGCAGCTTTGAGGAGTGCTAAAATAATATTTTCTCAGTCGGAAAAGTCATGAATCGAGAAATGTCCTTCTAACAGATTCAACCATCTATCTATGGTATACGCATCTACTTGGCCCTCAAATATGCGAATGTCAAAGTTTACTTGTACCTTAAAATGAGTGGCACCTCCAGAGTGGCTGTTAGATGTCGATGCGCCACCATTGGGAATTCGTTGAAGAATCTGGGCAAAGTTGTCCATCATCACATTCCTTTGTTTCTCGAGGGTCTCCTCGAGAAAAATTTTGATAGGATATCCTTCTTTCTCATCTTTCTTTTCTTCCCCCATGGGCAGTCATCGGGGTTTGCGAGGATGATCTTGCAAAGGTTCAACAAGATCGAGCCCCAACTCCTTATAACCCAACCTCGTTGGGGACATGCAAAGAAGGATTAAGAATGAGTAGACTGCTCTTATACCACTGATATGGATTTATGTAGGAACACAATGAAATACAGAAATACACATAAACGTAGAGATGTAGCAAAAATAAGACTTCATTTCATTAATAACAAATGACTGAAATATGCTTACAGACAGAATGGAAATAAACTAGCTNNNGGCCTCTGAACTGTGTTACAATGAGGATCGAAGGCCTATTATTATTGAGAAACAATGGAAAACCCTAAACATCCAAAGACCTAACCCTAGGGGATGAAATGCCAAGACTATGGGCCCCGTTTGGGTAAGTTGGCACATCAACTTCCCAGGGACGTAAATTTGGCATACGATCTTCGTTTGACGCGTTCCATACCTCGTTAGAAATATCTATACGAGGAATACAACTTTTGGGTGAGCAACATTTAACTATGATCCATGTTGCTCCCCATTTTCCCAAAAAATGTCGTTTAAGGCCTCAAAACGGCTTCGGAAGTTCAGGACCCAAAAAACTGCTAAAAATAGTAAACTATGCGGAAACTAAAAAATTGAAAGAAGCAATGGTGGGGGTCCAAGTGGAATAAGTGGGTAGCCACCAATATCCACCTAGATCACCCCTAACGGTATTGAATTTCCTTCTTAATTAAATTTTGTAAGGGTCTTACCATTTATGAGAAACTTGGGACAAATCTTCTGACAAAATTAATCTGGCCTAAAAAGGATTGCATGGATATTTTAGAGGAGGGAGGGGGAAGTTTGGCAATAGATTGGGTTCTTTCGGGATCGATGATCATTTCATCATTGGACACTATGAAACCATGTAGTTTTCCTTGTTCCACTAAAAATATTGATTTCTTAGGGTTGAGAGATATGTCGTACTTGTGAGATCATTCTAGGACAACCCTAAGGTGATACAGGTGATCTTTCTTGTTTTTAGAAAAATCAGTAACGTCATCAAGATAGACCATTATTGAATAATTTATGGGACCATGAAAAGAAATGTCCATTGCTCTCTGGAAAGTGGCCATGACGTTTATAAGCTCAAAAGACATCTTCTTGTAGGCATAAGTACCCCATAGAGTACGAAAAGTGGTTTTGAGCTGATATGAGGGAGACATGAGGACTTGGTTGTATCACGAAAAACCATCTAATAGAAATAGTCTTTTGGAACCAAACACTTGTTGAAGAATTTGTTCCATCAGAGGAATGGGGTAGTTATCTTTGTCGAAGGCTCAGTTCAAGTTATGAAAGTTGACACAAAGTCGAATTTCACCACTTTTCTTCATTACGGGAACTAAATTAGACACCCATTGTGTGTGTCTCACCAGGAAAATTATATTTGCATTTAGTAATTTATTCAGCTCTTTCTTGAAAGTGGGTTCCAATTTGGGGTGCATCTTTCTTAACTTCTGCTGAAAAGGTTGAGTTTGTGGTTTCATGGGAATGACATGTTGTATTATATTAGGATCAAACGTTTTCAAGTCATCATATGTCCATGCAAAAATGTCTTTGCATTTTTTAAATAATTTTATGAAGGTAGATCGTTCATGCTGTAACGACCAACACCGTTACGACAACCATTCTAGTGATAAGCGCAATATTTTTTTTTTTTTGTAAGACCAATACACTATCAGATTTCAACATTGTTTGATATTACGAACCTATAGAAATATTCCCCGACAGTGGTATACCCTACAATTCTCCCTTACTTAAAGCACTAAAATCATCAGGATTGAGTATTCCATAAACCATCATAATTGTAAAGACAAGGTATAGTGATACTTGTTGAGCCTATTTAATTAATAGTATAAAACATAATAACATCATTGAGGTTATATATATCCCATTGATACTTAACTACACAAAACATCTTACTTGGATTGACTAGGTTTAGCATTTTCATGATTTAAAGAGCTTAATCACAATGTCTAAA
>JASDQU010106077.1:24365-36195 GCA_032191745.1 Picea mariana
TTTTAAAGAATTCTTTTCTAAATTTAATAAAAAAATTGTTAAAATTATAATATAGAAACTCTTAGTTACACTTTGTTAACTTTTTTTAATGAATTCTTTTCCAAATTTAATAAAAAAATTGTTAAAAATTATAACATAAATTTTCACTATAAAATGACACTTTGTTAAAAATTATGATATAGAAACTTTCACTATAAAACATTTTTTTTATTGAAAATTTTAAATATTATAAAATTCACTATATGAATAATATTTTTATATAGAAACTTTCACTATAAAACATTTTTTTTTTTTTTTTATTTTAAATATTATAAAATTCACCATATAAATAATAATAAAAAAATACTCATATAAACAATAATAAAAAAAATACTCATATGAAGATATCATTCAAGCTTATGTTCTTAGAACCCAATTTTTTGGGATAAGGGTTGTGTGTGTGCACTACAATTTTGTGCACACACTAACAACTGTGTAGTGGATGACACGAGGCGCGTGCACCAATGTGAGGTTTACTATGTGCGTTAATTCAAGTTATGTTATGCATGCTAGTTCGAGTTCTACTATGCATGCCAAAAATCAAGAAGACACCGCATGCACACCAGAATCAAGAATAAAATCTTCGAGAAATCTTCTCGAATAATTACTTCAGGAAGCACGAGAGATTGATGGCAAGTTATTTAAGACTACCATGACTCCAAAGAGTTGGCAAGTTATTTAAGACTACCATGACTCCAAAGAGGAAACATGGGATGCATGCGGGTGGAAGAAGCGTGCAGGATTGATGGTCAGTAAAGCGATTGGAGTAGAACTAAAAGTGATTGAACACCATAGAAGAGAAGGTAACAAAAGGGAGAAACGAAGTCCGAAGAGGAGTTAGCTAGTTGGTATGTTGTTGTTCATTCAACGGGTTCACTCCGAGCTTAGGTTTTGTGAAGAGGCTAGTTTTGTAATACACGCAGAGTGTGAGAGAAAGTGCATGGTGCATTGTAATGAACTACTGCGATAAGGTATGAGAGCCTAGGGTGTTGTTTCTGATAAATGTTGAGTCTTTTAGTCTATGTATGTGATTGGTTGAATGAATATAATAAAAGTTGCAGTGATTCATGTCCTAATCTAGGTGGATATTGGTGGCCACCCACCTATTCCAACTGGCTCGTCTTGTCAATTTTTAATACATCACGTTCTTCTGTACTTATTTCTAATTGTGGGTTCTACACTTTCGGGGTGTTTGAAGCCCTACACATCTTCCAGGTGGATATTGGTGGCCTCCCACCTAATCCAACTGGCTTATTTTGTATGTTTTCATGTCAACACATATTGTTGTACTTTCAGGGATGTTTTGGGCCCCTAAACAGTGTTTTTTGGCTCATCACAGTCAAACTATAGACTAATTTAGATTTTGATGACGTAATGCGTAGTTCTCAAAAATACCTTTCCAATGGGCTCTCACGCACATAAAACAAAGATCATATGCAAAAGTTACGACCTCAAGAAGTTAATGTACTAACTTACCCAAACATGGCCCACATGAATTTTGGTGTTTCATCTCCTAGGGTTAGGTTTTTTTTATGTCTAGGGTTTTGGCATTCTTGTTTATCATAAAAGGCCTTCATATTCTCATTGTAGTCATCTTCTTGTGAATAAGCATAACCGTCACATCTCTTCTCAGAGATAAAGTTGCCACCATTCTAGCGAGTCTTGCACTCTTTATTTTTATAGTCTCTTTACAATTCTTTCATTAATAGAAATCAAGTACTGTTGTATTTCTTTGTTTTTGGCAATTTTCATGAGTATTTCATAGTGATTTCTCTTCTTTCGTTTTGTTTCGAAAATAAATTCGTATCATTGGTATCAAAGCAGGCTTCTCTTGATCGTTTTTCAACTCATATACACGACGAGGTCTGAGTATAGCCAGTTGAGTCTCGATTTTGTCTCTCTTGAGGAAAATCACTCTCGCATGCCCAGGAAACCCTCGATGGTGGAAGAAAAGAAATATGAAGGAGTAGAATATTCTATTAATATGTTGCTTGAGCAAGCTCTTGCGCGACAGAGGGACGAAATGAAGGGGAATTTTTTGCACATTCTTCAACGCCTGTCGATAGCAACATGCGCATCTTCATCAAGCGACCATTTTGGAGGAACCTCTCCCTTCAAGGTACAAGTTAATTTCGATATTCCCATATTTGAAGGTCAGATAGATGCAGATTCCCTAGAAAAATGGTTAAATCTATTAGAAGGTTATTTCTCTGTTCAAAATTTTTTTGACAAGGAAAAAATCACCTTCGCACTCCTCAAGGCTCTCCCCCATGTCAAACATTGGTGGGAAAGTTACTGGGAGAAAAGTTCCACAGAGGAATCTGGAATATATGGGGTCGAGCCCACTTGGGAATTTTTTGTGGATGCGGTCAAAGAACAATACTATCATGTTGATAACTATGAAGACCAGTACATGAGATGGACCACACTTCGACAAGAGAAGAGTCAAACAGTGTCAGAGTTCACAAATAATTTTCATACCTTGCACACCAATATGGGTATCAAAGACTCCGAGTGTCATCTGGTTATGAAATATCGTGGGGCTTTGCATAGGTACATCCAAACCGAAATGGATTTCCTAAACATCTCATCATTGGGAGTTTCCTATCGATATGTTGTCAAAATCGAGCTGAAATTTAAGCACCATAACA
Source organism: Picea mariana (assembly GCA_032191745.1). Classification (NCBI taxonomy): domain Eukaryota; kingdom Viridiplantae; phylum Streptophyta; class Pinopsida; order Pinales; family Pinaceae; genus Picea; species Picea mariana. The sequence continues at coordinate 27,056 of JASDQU010106077.1, forward strand.
AATGGGAATTCAGGTTTGAAAATCTGCAACAACTAAAGCATGGTAAATTAATATGCTACAACATCAAGATTGTGGTTCACAAATTAATCATGAACCAGTGCATTCGACACATTACCAATCAAACCGGTCACTATTCCTTGGAATGTCTCCCATGCATGAATTATGTTTTAGAATGTAATCCATGATTCTTGCATAATTAGACTTTGCATCCCACCATTTATTATTTTAGCAATCCTTAAGATTATTATTTTGTTCTCCAAACAGAGTGCTTCACGCAGTCCCTCCACGGGAACTTCAACATGCAACTATTTTGTTGCATATCCATCACTATCTGAGATGACCTCAACTTTGAGTCTACCTCAGCTTTGTTCTTTCATAAATTCACCCAATATTCCATAAGGAATATAAGTATGCATTCTTATTATGCATTTAAGATTTACCTTTAAATAGGTACATCCATCAGTATGCATTTATAATGTGTTTTTATGCACTCAACCACGTGCATCAGTGTGTTGTGTGTTTACTATAGGCACACTTCCTATTTTTAAAAACATATTTACTTTTTAAAATTATTTAACTCATGATTGTTCACAATAGTCCCATTCCATCCTCAAGTCAAAATCATGTGGCCTTCTATCTTAACAACAGAGCATTCTTTCTCATTTATTCTTTCAACAAGTTACACTAGCTCTTCCTGAGGAAAATGGAATACATCCTCCTCAAACTATTAGTTAAACGAGTTAGTTCAGACCCTCCTACATAGGGCCATCCACACACTCATGGTATTACTTAGATCTGGAAAGTACACATCTATGTGCATCACTTGCACCTATTTACATCATTCATTCACTTTCATTTAATATCATCCTATTTTGGTGAGGACATATAGTCATTTGTATGACCAATATCAAAAATAAAATCATAATTATGTTTCCCTCTCTTATGGAAACAACCAACAAGAAGTTACTCTTGCCCCATTTCTATAAAAGAATCCCAAAATTTAGAAAATATAAGTAGGTAGTTACAACACTATCTAAGGTAGAAAACAACCATTATAACTTCTCTTCATGCCTCACTTTCATTTCCTGGCTAGTAGGCCTCTCCAAAAGGGAATCCTTTCCCAAACTCCCTCTTATTACCACTTGATTCTACCAGCCATACCCATATGGTTTCCATCCACCTCTGGATGTCAATATGACCCATTGGTCATCTATAAGTCCTCCAACACTTCTTGTACCATACTTTATGTCAACATTTCATTAGTCATTCTATCTCATCCTTGGAAGATTTTATGCGATCAACATCATCAACATTTTAACCACGTTGTTACTCTCAACATATCTTGTGCACCAAACACTTTACCCCTTCCTATAATGCATATATGTCCCATATATTTTCCTTTTGCATTAACTTGCATATGAAAGAATTTAGGTTAATAGGTTTATACATTTCCTTAATACATCCAAGAGCTCATAAGCTTGCTCATATGCCCTTATCATCCTACCTCTTTATGAAGATTGGAAACAGTCCAAAAGGACTCTTCTTCCCTTTGGTTAATTAAGTTATCCCTACTACATGTTTCAACCATTATAGGTCAAGTAAACCGACCTTACAAATTTTCCCATCAGTCCTCTAAACATGAGGAACTATACATACATGGCTTAGTCTTTTATTAAAGACACAATTTATTATTCCCAATGGTTTTATCAATTAATACCAAATTCCTTTAAGCATAAACAATTTTCCATAAGGGTCTTAGCTCTTACATAAACAACCATCCTACTACACGAGGCTTTGTCAACCCATACTTACAAACAAAATTACAACCACCAATCCATTCATTTTTCTAGACTCAGGCAATTCCTATAACATGATGCTGTCATTTCTCATTAGGCTCAACCTTTGATTCTTACCATCATATTCCCACTCCTGCAAGAGTAGTCATCCATTTGATAGGGGGAAAACATAATTTCTCTCCAATTTAGTAAGAATTTTCAGGGTACAGTTTTTAAATCTCTTGTCCTTCCCTCAAGGAAATCGTGTAGATAATAAACACTATTTTAAAGGTAGAAACAATTTTCAACATGCCCATCTTAACCTTGATATACCATTCATATGATTGGTCTCTGGCCCATCTCGGACTAGCATTTGAACCTTGGTCGAATACCACCTTCTAAGACACCCAACCCCCTAAGTACCCCTTTAAGGGACGGGGTATTAAGTTTTCACCTTCCTTCAACCATTTCCAAACCTCGTTGTGATGACACCATCGTCTTCTGCTCATAGAGATCTTTCCAATGACAATACGTTTTGATCCAAAAACGATCTAGAGAAGACTAAGAAAAATTAAGAACTCGCAGAAGCAACTCAAGATGCTTATAATGGCCTCAACAGACAGAGAAAGGGAAAACATTCAAAGTTCTGAAAACTTGGTGAAAATGACATCATCATGAAGAGTGCGTCGCAAGATTTCCAACAACACAAATGGCTCATGAAACAAAGTTACAGATCGAAATATATTCACGGTCAAAGTTTGGTCAACCTAGCCCAGTCAACGAGGGATGAGTCAACATCCATACTGCTGACGTCAGCATCAGTACAGATGATGTCATCATATGTACAACATACGTGGCATGAGAAGGAGTTGACACATGTCATGCTAACGTCAGCATGACATTAGCATGGTGACATGGAAACACCAGAGGTTGCCACGTGTCACCCATATTTGGAATTTCTGGGCCATTACGTGGACGAGTAATATTTCACCACGTGGAATTATGTACAGTCTATATAGTGATGTGGCGTTGATGTGGCAAGCTGAGTTGGCAGATGAAGTGGCATATGTACAGTGACGTGGTGCTGATGTGGTAGGTTGACGGTGCAGTGGTTGACATGGTCTAATAGGTGGATTCCATGTGGCCCAGACATGGGTTGCCATGTGGCAGTGGGAAAATTCCCAATGACAACCTGTGATCGAAATTTTGAAAAAAAAAAAAAAATTGGTGCGTCTGCCAAATCTGGCGAGATGTCGCCAAATCTAGCAACCAACCAACTAATAGAACCATCGCCAAAGTAGTAGAGAAACAAATATTCAAATATATATATAAGTTGCAACAATTAATCCAAAAGGGGAGGCCCACGAGCTTGACCTCGGGACCTCCCCCCTTATTAACGCCTTAAAATATGCACCATAACCAATCGACCAATGACCCAACGTTGTAAACAACGCCCATTTAATTATTTAAAAGGTGCATCCGCATAGGGATGGAAAGGAGCCGTGCATGGGTATTATTTGGCACACAGTTCGAGGCATAGTATGTTAGTATTTATCATAGGTTGCAGGGTACGAAAACCAAGACAATTCTTCTTGGGCCTGGGAGTGCCATAGTCAGATTGAGGCATGGAGACAGTCATTTTTGGGTAATTCGATGCCACGAAATCAATGGTTCTTTCTGTTTTTTGATCTAAGCAATACTTCCGCAGCTTGATTTCAGAATGAGGTATACTTATGTATTTTGCCAAATTCTTTTGCTGAGTTAATAAAAAAGTCTACCCATTTAAGATCAAGACCCAAAGACGTAGACCACCAGGGATGAACTCTGTTATCAAGTTTTTGTGTTCAGATTTGATGCTTATGTCTCTTCATTATTGAGCTTTTCCTTCTTTAATGGTGTACTTTAATTTATGCTCATTTAATGCAATTCTTTATAGGTTAGTAGATGAAAAGATCTTGGATCATGTTGGTATCAGAGCACTCATCTTTGACTTGAATTGTTGAGTGTGAATGATTACTAGGGCCATGCATAAGTAGGGTGAAGTAACTCTTAATACTTTCAATCCCGAAGTTGGTCGTGTATCTTGAAGGAAGAAAATAGAAGAATAAGACAAGCATGATGAACAGGAGAAATTTTTTTATATGGTCTTTTATCGCATGTTAGAAATGGTCGAACGAATGTATGGAGACTACGAGAAGAGGATGAAGAAGAAAGGGAAGAAAAAGGAAGCACATGCTAATGATGATGCTTCGGTAAAGAAAGGGATTGGAGGAGACCCTCCTGAGCCTCCATCTTCACCATCAAGTTATAGTTCTTTTTCCTCTGAGAATTCTCATTATTCTCATCATTCTATCCATAAAGCCTCTTTTAAGAAACCATTATTAAATCTTGATGTAAAATTTGCTTTACCTATGTTTAATGGAGATGCTAATCCTGAAAAGCTAGATCATTGGATCTGACAGGTTGAAGTATATTTCTATGTTCAACATATTGATGAAGAGGAAGTTAAATTGCAACTAGATTCTCTTCGGTTGGAAGACATCGCTCTCGTATGGTGAGAGAGAAAAATTCAGGACAGAAGTAAGTGTGGTAATCTTCTTTCCTCATGGTCGGAATCTAAATCAACCATAAGGAAACAATTTTATCCATTGGGTTATTTACATAAAGCAATGATGGAATGGAAAACTTTAAGGAAAAGTAAAGGTCAAATTGTACAAAGTTTCACAAAAGAATTTAGGAAGAAAGCTCTAGAATTAAACATTCCTTTGGATTATTACAAAAATTTAATGAAGTATATTGGCACACTTCACACATATCTTCGTCATACTTTGCTCTTGTTTAACCCCACCAGTATTGACTAATTTTGTGTGCAAGCCACTCACCTTGAGAATAGGGGAAAGCACGTTCAAGAAGATCCCACAAAGAAACCTTCCAATCTCCCACATAAACCTTTTAAGAAGTTTAAAAGGAAGGACAAGAATACCGCCATAGTGACRATAGAAGGAGGAAAGACATCTTGCAATCATTGCAATACAAGCAGTCACGATGATAAACATTGTTGGAAATTACATCCAGAAAAGAGACAGAAATAGTTCGGTGGAAAGGGGAAGACAAAACTTGTTGCTATGGTGCAACATGATCTTGGTTYTGATTCAAGAGATTAAGGAAAGATAACAAYGGTTGGAGTACAAGGTAAACATTCCCTTCATGCTAGTTCAAATTCCAATAATGAATCTCATGATGATGAGCGAAAGAGGAATGAATTATTTAACATAACAATTGTATCAAAACACACTAAGATATATACATTATTTGATTTGGGTTCCCAAGTAAATTTGATATCTGAATCACTTGTCAAAAACATGGGTCTTGAAATGAAACCACATCCAAAGCCTTATCCTCTTGATTGGGTATGTTGGAACATCCAACGCTTTCCAAGGATGTGATCCTTCTCATAAGAAAGAATTAATTGATATTGTTTCTAAGTATGATGATATTTTCTAGGAACCATATGGATTACCTCCTAAGAGGGAAATCCAACATGAGATACATCTTCAGCAGGATTCTCCCTTTCCTAATGTGGGCATGTATAGGATGTCAGTTGTGGAGATGATAGAGATCAAGAAGCAGGTACATGGCTTATTGGATCAAGGGGTTATTAGGCCCAGTTCATCTCCTTGTGGTTCTTCGATTATGATGGTTCCAAAGAAAGATGGCACATGGAGAATGTGTGTCAATTATTGGGCCTTAAATAAAATCACGGTGAAAAATTGATACCCTCTTCTTAGTATAGATGATTTACTTGATCAGTTAAAGAATGTTGTTTATTTCACTAAGTTGGATTTACGCAGTGGATACCATCAAATCAGGGTTACAGAACATGATGCATCGAAGACTGCCTTTAAAACCAAACATGGATTATTTGAGTGGTTAGTTATGTCATTTGGGATTTGTAATGCTTTGACAACTTTCATGAGTGTGATGAATGATGTATTCAGGCCTTTCCTAGATGATTTTATGATTGTATATTTAGACGACATTCTTATTTTTAGCGGGACTTGGGATGAATGTGAGGCATGTAAACCAAGTATTGGATACTTTGCAAAGGGAAAATATGTATGTAAAATTGTCTAAATGTGAATTTGTCAAGAGTACACTTGTATACTTAGATCATATTGTAGAAGGAGGACAATTAAAAATTGATCCTTCCAAGATTGATGTAATTATAAATTGGCTTGAGCCAAAAAGTGTAACCGAGATCCAGAGCTTCTTAGGTGCATTCCATTATTGGAGGAGGTTAATTTCAAACTTCTCCTTTATAGCAGATCCTTTGCATTCCTTAACCAGTGTGAAGAACACTTTTTAGTGGGAAGGAAAGCAACAAAATGGTTTCGACACTTTGAAGGATAAGATTAGTATCGCACCAGTCTTAACACTGTTGAATCTTCAACAACCATTTGAGATTGAGATAGATGCCAGCGGATACGTCATGGATGTAGTATTGATGCAATATCATAATCCTATCTATTACCACTCTGAAACTTTTAACCAAGCTATTGTTAACTATCCTACATATGATAAACAATTGTATGCATTAGTTCAAAGCGTAATGAAATGGAAGCACTAATTGTTAGGGAAGGAATAAATCATACATATAGATCACCAACCCTTACAATATCTCCAAGCACAAAACAAACTGCAATAGTCTCGACACTATAGATGGATGGGTTTTCTGCAACAATTTCATTTGGTAATCAAGTACAAAAAGGGTACAAGTAACAAGGTAGTTGATATGATTTCTAGACCTCCTATTGTTGCTTCTATTATTTTGAAGAATACTTCTTTATCTCATGATAGCTATATGGAACAATATTCCATTGGTGAATATTTTAAAGAAGTATATGAGAAGCTAACCCATGGTGCATAGGTAGAGAACTATTGTCTACAGGGAAAACTACTCTACCATCTTAGAAAGTTGTGTATTCCTACAAGTGAACGAGTCCATGTAATATGAGAAGCTCACACTTCTCTTATGTCTAAGAATTTTGGGGTAGGAAAAGCTATGGCTCATTTGCAGAGGTTTTGTTATTGGCCTCAAATGAAAGCAATTGTAACTAAATATATAAAGGGGTGTGTGATGTGTTCTACTTGTAAACCCACTAATAGAAAATTGGGGCTATATTCACCACTTCATGTTCCATCCCTCCATGGATTTTGTAGGGGTTTTACCAATGTCAAAAGGGGGTCATGACTATTTGTACGTTGTAGTGGATAGGTTCAAAAAGATGTGTATCTTGATGCCATGTAAAAAGAAAATCATTGCTGAGAAGAATACTAATATCTTCTTTCAGTATGTTCGGGTTCACTTTGGGTTACCCACATCCATTATCTTGGATCAAGATACTCAATTCCTTGGGGATTTTTGGACAAGCTTGTGGAGAATGATGGACACCAAAATGAAGAGGAGCACTACTTTCCATCCACAGACCGATGGATAGACAGAGGTTGTAAACCGAACAATGGTACTTTTTCTTTGAGGCTACTGCAACAAGCATCCCAAGTTATGGGATAAACAAATACCCTATGTACAACATGCTTACAACCGAGCCTTACATTCCTCCACTCAGAGTTCACCTTTTGAGATATGTTTTGGGTACCTACCTAAAGTTCCTTTGGACTTGATGTATGGGAAAGATGTTGATGCAAATGAAGAAAGAACAGAGGACAAAGCCCACAAGTTCATCCAGAGGATCCAGTAGGTGCACCAAGAAGTTAGGGAATAGTTGGAGAAAATTCAAGCACAGTATAAAGCTCGACATGATAAGCACAGGGTTAATCACCACTTCCAGGTTGGAGACCAGGTATGGCTTCACATCAACAAGGAGAGATTGAAGGGTGAAGGAAAGAAACTGAATCCCATTCATTATGGACCCTTCACTATATTGAAGAAAAGTGGTACCAATGATTTTCGTCTCGATCTTCCACCTTATATGTAGATTTACTCAGTTGTAAATGTAGAGAACTTGAAACTTTTTGACCCTCTAATGATCATGGATCGAGATGAGAAAGTTTCAATACCTTCAGTGGATGATTTTTCTCCTAAGTACTTGGATGAGTTAAAGGAAGATATCATCCTGGACAAAAGGATGAGGACTTCACAGAGAGGTGATGTTGATTATCTTTGAGTAGGCTTAAAGGGCACACATCCAAGCAAGGAAAAGTGGATTGATAAGGACAAGGTAAGGGAACCCTTCCCTCACTTATTTGTTGATTGATGAAAGATTTTGGTGGTCCTAAAATCTCTCAATGGCAAGGTGTGATCCAAAAAGTATCCAGATAATACTAAGAACAACTCAGAACTCGTAGAAGCAACTCAGCACACTTAGAATGGCCTCAGCAGATAGAGAAAGGGAAAAAAATTCAAATTTCTCAAAACTCAGTAAAAATGACATCATTGCAAAGAGCGTGTTGCAATCTTTCCAACAACGCAAAATGCTCATCAAACAGAGTTAGTAATCGAAAGATATTTGCGGTTAAAGTTTGGTCAACCTAGCCCATTCAACAGGGGGATGTTAGTATTCGTATTGTTGTTGTCAGCATCAGTACAGATGATGTCAACATCCATACAACATACGTGGCATGAGAAGGAGGTGACATGTGTCATGCTGACATCAGCATGACATCAACATGGTGACGTGATAGCACCAGAGGCTACCACGTGTCACCCATATTTGGCATTTAGAGGCCATTTCATGGACGAATAAGATTTCTCCACATGGCAGTCCATATAGTGACGTGGTGTTGACGTGGCAGGATGAGATGGAAATTGAAGTGGCATCTGTACAGTGACGTGGCAAGTCAAAGGTGTAGTGGTTGACGTGGTCCAATAGGTGGCCGCCTGTAACACCCCCACTATCATAATTTAAAAATTTTGGGGTTAATCTCCCGTAAATAAGAAATCTCAAGAAACCTTCATTAGCGAGGTGCCAATCCCTGATTCAATATCGGGATTCGAGGTTTCATACTTTCCGTTGTCGAGAGTCCCTATCCTCTCAATTCCCTGACTTGCGATGAGCTATTTCCCTGGTCTTAGCCCCTCTAGCTAGGCTCTCTAGTCCACGTGACTAGATTCCTATGTGACCGCAATCATATGGTTCTGTTGGGGTTTCGGGGTTTGCGATGTCACCATGTTTATGTCCACGGGACTCGCGGTTCTCCGATTCTCGATGCGCTTCTTCACGTATTGGCTTTCCGGGCTAAGTCCTGGTCAATACGACCACAACCTTCATAAGACCACAGTCTTAATTCCTGTCGGGGTTTGGTGCTTTTCAATGTCATGACGCTCAAGTCCCCTAGACTCTCGAC
>JASDQU010106078.1:14646-30231 GCA_032191745.1 Picea mariana
TTGTAAATACCCTGATCAAAATCAATGAAACAAAGAAGATAAACTAAATTAAATAATAGGCGAACTTGTGGTGCCATCATCTCGAGGAGGTCGAGGCCATGTAGGAACAAAGAAGAAAGGTTGATAGTAGTTTAGACACCTTCATTTTTTTGGCTCACCTGAGAGAGCGTCTAACAACATGTCCAAGCATCGACTGAGAATGGTGTGGCGGTGGAGTTGTCATGCCATATCTCTTCGTATGTCAAAAATCAAGTCCAAGTTCTCCCATGAGAGGCGACAAATGTTGAGAGTCTCTGGCGTTGAAGCTGAAATCGATGGAGGTCGGCTTAGTGGAATTTCCTCAGTCTCCTCGGCATGTGGAAGTTCTTCTTCAACTATGCAAGTACCCATTGCCAAGGAAGAATCAATTGCAGGTGTAAGCGGTCTAGAATTGCAGGGTGGAGCTAGAATATCAGAAGCTAAGATAAGGAGGGAGGCTGGGGGATCTTGCGCTGATATTAGAGGATGCTCTTCCTCAACAAAAGTCTTGGGAGGAGCATCGTCCAACCAATTCTTAGCAGAGGAAGGAGAGGGCATTCTAGGAGGGACATCGGGGTTGGTGGTGGAAAAAATATGCGCCATGGAAGGAGAGGAGGAGCTAAGCATGCACTGCATGGCAACAAAACTGAAGTTTGTCAGCTCGTGCTTGGGATTATCTCTGTCTCTAGGCATGGAGGAAGGAGGGATGAAAATGAAGACCAGAAGTGGAAAATAATGGTGGTGGGAGGAAAGGTAAGGGTAGCTTCTGGGAACCAGAGAAAAAACCAGAGCAAAATGGCAAGTTTCATGACTTACCTTCCAAGTAATAGCCGGAATGGCATGGTGGAGCACCAAAGAAGCTGAGTTGACAAGTCACATGTGTCTTTGTTGGCACAGGGGCAGACCCAGGGTTCAACGCTTCAACAATGCACCAACAAAACCCTAACTACCGACCCTTTCAGCAACACCTACGAAGTAGGCGAAGTCTCACCTGAGGTAGAGGCAGGGGGGTTACAGGACTCAGGTGTCTGTAACTAATATGGGACACATATATGTGATTACAACACTTCATAGAGTACTTAGGAATAATATGCATTAATATATTATCCTCATTCACATCGTAGATCAAACCCTAATTACAATTCGACGCAGTACCAATAAAGATCAAGTGCTCTAACCATCTAGCAAATAGCATTGAATCAGATCTAACATTCATTCAATCATCAATAAATCACTAAGCATTCATAGATCTATCTATCATTAATAACATTCAATGCACTAAATTGATTCAAAGCCTAGCTATCATAGCACAAAACAAACCATCAACACAAGATTTACGTGGTTCACCCTGGTGTGGGGCTACGTCCACCAACTACTTCTTCTTCTATTATTCTGCTCAATCTCTTACATTCATCTTCTCCTGTGCACTAAGACACAGAGCCAAGCTTCACACTAGAAAGGTGACCTGCGCACTAAGCACCAGATCCACCTTCCCAAATTTAGGTCAAGGCACAGAGCCAAGTCCTCTTTACAATCACAAAGCCTTACATCTGCAGTCTGTTGCACTAAGAAACCCCAAAACTACTTGCACTTAGCCTTGCAAGCTATTGACACTTTTGCACTAAGACAATACTAAAAAGTCTCTCTTTCTTACATCACTTAGCTACTTATTTATACATTCACAACAAGGCCTAAATATGGGAGAACCCATGGGCTGACATCCCATAACCCATTACATAAGCCCTAATGAACCCCTTACCGAGTCCACAAAATAAGTGAGATACCGCGATCTCAGTTCCGCCTGGGTGCTCCATCTTCGACTAGCTTATTGAAGTCCAAAAAGTGGTCAAACCCGACCAATGTTTCCTCAAAACTTGGTCAAGGGCCAACATGCCCCCAACACTCACCTATGACTCGTCTCAAGTCACTCGGATTTGGGAAACGCTGCTTCGAGCGCCTCGAGCTTAGCTCAAGCTGCCTCAACCTATTGCTTTGTCTGATCCTCCTTCTCAGCGAACTCCTTGATCATTTTCTCTGTCACTGGCCCTTATAGACTTTGTTCCACTGTCATAACCACTTGGTCCAGTTGTGAACCTTTTCCTTCAATCTCATCAAACACCACGTAGGCTTCCTCCTGCACCGATTGTATCCTCTGCGTCACCTCCATGACTCTGCCTTGGATGGCAGTAATTTGTTGTTGGGATGTGCGTTGTTCTTGTGATCTCTTCATTCTCTCAATCGCAGTGACTGACTTCATCTGCACTTGAACTGTCATTGCTTATTGTTGCGCCTCCTATAGCTACGCTTCCAACTTTCTAAGCTCTGGGTCTTCCGTGAGGCATTCGTAGGTCTGTGCGCTCCTATTATAGCAAGATTTGCCTCACCATTGCTATCTTGCATAGAGGGCCTTTTTCCATTCCCCTATGCAGACTCTTCATCCCTTTTTGATGAATCCATAGCTAAAAATACATATTTTTCCACATATACACGCCCAATCTACTATAAAACATGCGTATACGCAGGTTGCTCCACTATAGCTCATGTACATGGGGATTTGTGCCAGAAAATACAAAAATAAAGTCGGGTTTCCATGTCACGATAAGAGATCTCTGATCCTTGGCCTTCCACATACTAGAAACGTTCCTGACTTGGCTCTTCAGTTGCATTTTGAAGGCTATAAAAGAACAATTCTGAGCTATGGAAAAGAGGAGAAAGAATTCAAATTTAAGGGCAAAGTTACTTTGGAGAAATTACTTCATATTGAGTTTGCATCCCTTTGTTCCTCAAGTTTGAACACAGTGTTCAACCCCCAAGCTTTTTCCCTATTGTTAAGAGAACCTCATTGTCTCCCTTGTATGAGCTTTTCTTTGGTGGAGGATTGAAGTGGTGGAGGCCCAATTGGAAGGAACCTGGTTTCTTGGTTTCGAACCGTTCCGACATGGAAGTCTGTAATGTTGTCACTTATGTTGATCATTCATTAATAGAAATACTCCTTTCCCGTCCTATTGATATCTTGCAAATATATAATTATTATCCATGGGCATGTTTGTAATGTTTATTAATGGATTATGCTATCTAATGTGCTAACTTTTCATATTATCACCATATGCTTGCTCTATTTGTTTGTTGAGAACTTGTTGCAGGTATAAAGCTTTGAGTCGAAGTGCTCAACGGTGGACATCTTCAAACGTTGGAACGAGGTAGGTCTCTTTCTTATCTCACTTGAACATTGGTTTATATAGCATATGATGGAATTGAGTAGATTTTTGCAGTCATACCTGTCTGTTGTGGCTCACCCTTGCCATAGAGAGTTTTTCCCTCGTGATAGAATTGGCAACTCCACTAGGGAGGAGATCTTCGTTCTAAGGGTTGAAGTAATTTTTCTCCTTGCATTGCTCTTTTTTATTTTTGTTTCTTGTCGTATCACTGCTTGACAAATTATGTTCACTCTGGGTCTAAGTCTTCAGCCTTATGCCCTTGCCTGGCCTTGTTTTAAAGCCTGTACGTGCCTTTTTCCTTGACAGTCGCATACACACGTGTGTTGTCTCATTACAAGCTGTGTATATACGCATTGTTTGCTTGAATAGTCGCGTATACCACTTTTCCTTGCCTGTTTTCTTGGTTTTGTGATTGTTGGGTAGGATTTTATAGTTGATGAGCCTTCTTAGGTCTCTGTAGTGCATGTTAAGCTTCTCTGGGATGACAGGAAACCTATTTGGAGTTGAATTTTTGGGCATAGTCTTTCTCATTGTTTTTCATTTTTTATTTTTCCTTGAGTTTTGGGTTGTTTTCTTGGTTGCTTGGTATTCTTCTTGAGTTATTTCATTTATACACAGTAGAATTTATATATCAGGTTGCTTATCAGTCCATGCATTTTCTTTTTAGTGTATTGAAAATACAAAAAAATAGCCATTTTACATTGCTTGGCATTTTTGTCTTTTGAATCTTTATCATTAGCTTAGTGCATTTAGTGAAAGATTGCATTTTACTTCTGAATTACAGAGTTGAAATTGAAAATTGCACTGTTTTTATACGCATATCATTTATTGAAAAGTTAAAATTAGACTTTGCATTATATTTATATTTATTTTCTTGCACAGTCATATTATCATGAGCTTCACTTCCATACCCTTTTGAGTAACCACGACCAATAAAATTTACGCTTTAAACTAAAATTGATTAGTCACGATTTTATTTTTAGGGTGCACAAACTAGTCTAGGATTTAGTGCCTTGGAATAGGATTTTGTGAGTAAACTTCTCCAAGGCAATTAAATCAACATATGTGTCTGAGACAGGGAGTTGAGAAGTCCATTGTATAATTGGTAAGATCAGGAGGCTCCGCTCACACCAGAGTTAATAATGAGGTTGAGCGAAGTTAGTTGAAGGGATAACCCACGGATACTCGCTTAGCGTCAAAAATATTTCTATGGATTTATTCGTATTTGGGGATCTTTCTAGTACCCATACCACTATGAGAGGTAGTGCTTTCAAGGTTATGGGATTTGCTACCCTACCCATACAATGATCCAGACTTACGACTGCTCGCCTATGCATCGGTTATACAATGGTTTATTAGTTGATTGACTTAGGTATCTCATAAGTTACTTGCAGGGGTTATTCTACTTGTATCCGGTCAAATAGAGGTTGGAAAACACACAACCTTTGTGGAGGATCACCTCTCTGGGGGGATCTGACCGACTGGTTGTTAAGCCCACGAGGGCCCCTATAAATGATTTTGTTACCTCCAAACTTTAGCGGGGAGTCTCAGGTCCCTCTTGGATGCGACATACCTTCTTTAGCGCCAGAGGCCACTAAGCCACTTTAGCTAGTTTGCATGCATATTGGTCGTTTAACTTTTGGTATGCTCTTTGACTACTAGTCAGCCTTAGGATATTTTTATTTTGTAAAGTCATAAGTTGTCATGGAGTTAGACCAGCATCCCCACCAGTCTCGTCGGTTGTTACAGTTACCATTGGATTTCGAGTTCTTGCCTTCTAAAAGGCATAGATTTATTAGGCGTGGTACACACACATCCACCTTTCAGACTTGTGGTTCCACAAGGATGAGTATTGAATCTAGTCTTCAAAACACTGGGAGTTCTTCGACTCCCATACCACTATAGTTAATGGCACCCCTTCGACTTTTGCAACCACTACAGTTGCAGTGTCAGAGGATTATACCGGTACTATGTCTTGGTCGATAGTTAATGCTTCATCTCTTGCCTCGAACGCTTTTGGGGGTCTTGGTCACTCATCGGGTTACAATGTTCAGTCCATCCCTGTGGCTTCTAGTCCATTTTCTTATGGTATGCCTAACTTCACTTCGCAGTTTTCGACTTCCATCCCAGCTATTGTCCCTAACGCTAGCATTGGACTCAGGGGAACTACACCTCCTTACATTCCATTTCCATTTGGTGGTTCTCATATCCCTCAAATGAATCCTAATGTAGGAAGTGTCCCTTCTCTTAACCCCGAGTCTAATCCTTTTATGGCTGGATGGAACAACCAAGCTGGCAAACAAGTTCCACTCTTATTAACAGGGATGATTTTAGGGGCTAAATTTTTCTCATGGGCTAATTTTACATGGTTTTTCCAAAAAAGAGATTCACTATTTTAAAAATGATTCACCCAAATTCTATAGGATAAAATTATTTTACCTTAAAAATCGTCAAAGTTTTATAAAAACTATACAAAATCCTTAGAAATTTGAATATTTTTACAAAAATATCGCCAATCATTTATAGTTGGCATAGAAAGGATTAGTAAGATTCGCCAAGGTTTCTACATTTAAAAATAAATTTACATCCTTAAAATCATCCCTGCCCTATATCCCTACCTCCTCGGTGCCGATTCTGACCAATAATTTTGGCATGACGAATCCACTTCAATCCTCCGGGTTCCCGCCCAGAGGAGGTCAGTCTTACCCTTTGGGAACCCCTAACCCGGATCCAATCTGGTTGGGAGAAACTTTCATAACCCCCAACCCGGATCTTACTTAGCTGGGGGCAATTTTTATAATCCTCAACAGAACATTCTTGCTAGAATGATGCCCAACCCATCTTACACGATTCAGCTTGGAGGAGGGCCTTATAATCTTGGACAGGGCTATGGTTCTTACCAGAATCCTAGATGGGTTGCAGTTCCACACGCACAATATTTCGTGGGAGGTTGGGGCCAGATGTCGCAACCTTGTCTCCCTTTTCTGGCCATGCTTGTTGGCACAGGGGCAAACCTAGGGTTCAATGCTACAACAATGCACCAACAAAACCCTAACTATTGACCCTTTCGACAACACCTGCGAAGCAGATGAAGTCTTACCCGAGGTAGAGGCAGGGGTGGTTGCAGGACTCAGATGTTTGCAACCTTAACTAGGATGCAGATCTGTGATTATAATACTTAACAGAGCACTAGGCACCGACAATTCTCAAAATTCAACCACTATTATACTGCGCAAATAAAACAAAGCATCACATCATTCACTCAAATCTGATGTATTTAAGCACTTTATCATAAACAAGTAGGTTAGATCTAGCAGATCAAGCACTAAGATCATTCATATAGTTCATATCTAATCATTCTTACACATCATTAGCACAAAGCATGAGCAGATTTATCTATCTCTATCAAAGCACTTAGCAAAAAAAGATATAAACACATCAAGGCAAAGCACAAAGAAAAACAACACAGTGTTTACGTGGTTCACCCCACCCTGGGGATATGTCCACCAACTCTTCTTCTTTATTGTCTTTAGTTAATCGGTTACATGCACAGAGCCATCAAAACCTTACTCTACATAGGATAGGAGATCTACGCAGCTCGCTAGATCCTCCTTCCCTGAGTAGATATAATCACACAATCTCCCACAACTTATTTCAATGACTTGCACTTAGATCTGCAAAGTCTCACACAGGCACAAAGCATTTACAATCCTTCAATCACATCGGTCTGGCACTTAGCTCATTAACCTATCGGTCTAACATCACATAGAATTTCTCTGTATCTCCTTACATTGCTTACACATCTATTTATACTTTACAAAATAGGCCTAAACATGGGTAAACCCATGGACCGACATCCCATTCCTATTACATAATCCCAAAACCAAAAAAGGACCCAAAAAGGGGTCGAGATCCTGCGATCTCCGCTTCATCTTGCGCTCCTCCTTCAACGACCTATTGAAGTCCCCAAAAATGTTCAATCATGACCAAGTATCCTCAAAACTTGGTCAAGGGCCAACAGGCCCCCAACACTCACCTGTGAATCATCCCGAGTCACTCTAGTCTGATCAGTTCTACCTCGAACGCCTTGAGCTTGGCTCAAGCTGCTTCGACCTGCTGTTGTGCTACGACCTCTTGCTCGGTGAACTCCTGGATCACTGCGTTGTTCACGTGCCCTTCTAGGCATTGTTCTGTTGCATTAAGAATCTACTCTAGCTTTTCTCCTTGGCCTTCTACCTCTGTAAACAACTGATAGGCCTTATCTTGCACAGGTTGGAGTTTTTGAGTTATCTCCATAACTCTGCTCTGGATCGTATGGATTTGTTGTTGTGCGATGTGTTTCTCTTCAAAGCGCTTCATTCTTTCCACAGTTAATGGGGACTTCAACTGCACCTGTATATTTTCGGCTTGATACTTCGCCTCTTGGAGTTGTGACTCCAGTGCTCTTAATTCTGGACTCTCAACGAATAGTTCATATGTTAGGGAATTGCGATCAGTGAGCTGCTTACATTCCAGGGTAAGAGCCTTGAGCCTTTCAACTATGCTCTTGGCGGTTTCTTCCCTTTGGTCTCTTACATCTTGAGGGGTCTCAGGTACTGCGCATAGCTCCAAATCTGTTATGCATTGTTGTAGCTGCTAGATCACTTCTTCAAGTTGCACCACCTACTGTGGAACTCGATCTTTAGTCTTTACTTCTATGACTATCACAGATCGAAGTGCTATGTTGACCATTTCCTTTACTTCGAGTTGCTCTGCGAGCAACTATTTCTTGCTTTGTTGCAGTTGTTCTTTTTCTTCATCCCACTTTGCTTGGAGATCAAGCTTTTCCCATTCTGCAGTACTTCGTTTCTATAAAAGGACTCCCTGTACTTGTGCCAAAGCTTGGGTGGCTTGAATTGTTTCTTCATGTGCTCATTGAAGGTGAGCTTCGACTATATCAGTGATTCGGTGGAGTTGAGCTACCTCATCTCCCATTTTTGGTGTTCCCACTGACAGAGATGCAGTGGAAATTGCACGTCTAGACTGAAGTGCTTGTTGTACTCCTTGGAGCTCAATCTCAATTCTATTGTACATTGCCTCCTGCTTAGCCTCTTGTTTCTCTACTCTCTACAACGAGGCATCATTCAGGGCTGCTATAATAAAATCAAAGTCATCTGAGGTGAGGATATTCTGCATTTTGGTCATAGAGGCTCTCAATTTCTTCCAGGAAGAAGGCTTCAGGGGGGGAAACCTTCCTTTTATTTCATGGGTCCTCCTCGTCTCTAGGCGGTGTAACCTTGCCTTTCTTCTGTTCGGCTTATGTGCCATCTATCTCTTCACCATCACCTCATTGCTCTGGTGAGATGGAAGAAGTCTTCACAGATGCACTGTCTAAATCCTGAACCTCTTCAATTTTCTTTGTCCTTCTAGGTCCGGGTGTATCCTGCGTTGTTTCTGGGCTATCAATATCGGATATCTCCATAGGGTCTGTTGGAATAAGGAGGTATGCCAACCATTCCTTGGTGATCTCCTCCAAGTCCTCCTCCATCAACTTGTAGTATGACTACAACTATTTCTTATGTCCATCGACGCGTGCTGTGATGTAAATAAAATTTCGATCAACGTTGAACTTCATCAAAGGTCGGAACCTGTGTAGAGTATTTGGAGTCATGTGAGGCTCAGACTGGATGGTTTCCTTCAGCTGATTGTAGTATGTGTGGAACACAACATTTGACTTCCATTGCTTATTCATGTCACTTGATTACCATAGTGTACTGAACTTCACAGCAAGCGGTTCAAAGGGCTCGATGTTCGGGAAGGTCGCACCTTCCGGCATCTCCCAGGCAATAAAATCGATCAGGATCAATAGCCAGCTGAAGTGAAATTTGTACCCTTGATCTTGGGCTTCTCTACAGTTGAGTTCTAATTGGTTCACCAGGTACTTCGCCCAGTTCATTTGAAGACCCTCTGCACACTTTCCTACGAGGTCAACTACAAAACCAGTGACTTGGGTTGGTTGGTTCTTTGGTACTAACTTCCCTGCGATCAATTGACAGGTGAAGCGCACTGCGCCACTATGGATAGAAAATACCTTGTAGCTTCGTGTTCATTTCTCGACATCTCCATATGTCTCTTTGATCCTTTGTGCTAGTGCTCAGTCTGTGGTTTTTCTAGGGTAAAAATCATGTGGGTCAGGTCCTTACATGCTTAAGCCCGTGATCTGATTGATCAATATCAGATCAACTATTATGCGATGGTTTAACCACAAATAACCTCCATGGTAAAGATATAGCAACAAATTTACACAGGTATTCACCTCCTAGTGTCTTTCGAAGTGAGGAATCTTCACGACGTTGAGCAGTGTGGACTGCGCGAGGTTCATAGTCCACAACTGAGGGAAGATCTTTGAATTATTTTCGTTTGTTCTGGTTAGGTACTTATGTGGGGAAAGCATGTTATAGACCTTCCTATCACCGAGGTTGAAGTCGTTAAACTTCATCGTTGCAATCTTTTCTTGATCTGCGTGAACTACGTGTATCCCCTTTGAGAGGTACGCAGTGACCAAGGCGTACTCAAAGTCTCTGGGCACACTGTCATGATTTATTGCACCTCTCAGGGGTGGACTATAGGCAGGTAGTATGCTTGGGATCAATTTAGCATTCACGAGATCATCCTTGTGCTTGGTTCGCTTCTCATCTACTGTTTAGGATGGTCTGGCTCCACGAGCAGTCAATGGGGATGCTTGTACTATTCTCGTGGATGAATATTGGACACCTGCAAACATCGACATGGCTCTCTCATTCATCAAGTCAATCAGAACTTCTTCAACAACTTTCTTTGCAGCGCTAAGCTTGTCCGACATACATGCTCGAGGTTAACTAGATCAGGTTCAAGATCAACTTAGACACTGCAATGGAATCAATGGAAGCACCGCAATGATCACTGTGAAAAATAAGATTAGTCTATGGGCTCAAACTCTCAGTTAGAGAAAGTGTTCTCGGTGCATGGCGCGATGGAATAAGTAGGTAACTCGAAAACGATTCACTTGCAACGGGTATGATGCCCTCATTAAATCTGTTCTATCCGTTACGGTGCAGTCCAGCGGTCTAGTGGAGAACCATAAATTATTTTTGATCCGTTCGGAGCATCGGTCGAATGGTTATAATTCCCCCAACGACTATATTGCTTCGCCACGACGAAGTGCCATTTGTCGTTGTTCTGATATCCCGATGAAGCTCCAATTTTGCAAATTTTCTTTCTGCGAAGTTCCCTCTGGAACCTTCTACAATTGTTCGATCTTAGCTCACTTCTTACTTAGTTTTCTAGCCTTCTTTCCAGTGAGCTTCATCTCGGTATTCCTTTTTCCATTCTGATTCTTATCTTCTTTTGACATGGTCACTTCGCGCTGTTGAGATTCTTTCCTAGGATTCAGGGGTAATGCCTCTTCTTTTTCTGGGGTGGGTACTTCAATCTTCTGTGGGTCCTCTAATGTTCTTGGAACTTCGACACCCAGATCCCTGGATTTAAATAGCTTCGCTCAGTTCTCCTGTTCTTCCATCAATTGTGCGATCCTTCTAGTCATGAAATATTTTAATTCTTGTTTCTTCTGCTCCAACACTTCTTTTTCTTCCTTTCGTCTAGTTTGATCTCTATCAATCCAAGTTTTTCCTAGTAACATGGTAAATGGGGCGTTGTCCTCAATAAATTTAATAATCTCAAAATCTTCTTATGTCAAAGTTCCATTAGCATTCATAGTTATCTGAGTGAGCTTTCCACATAGGTTCACCAATTTTCCTCTGAATAATCCTATTCCTCCCAGTGATAGAATCATAGCAGGCTTTCCTAAAAGTTCCCAAGTTCATTCTGTCATAATATTCACATGTGTTTCTTCATCCAGAACACAGTCAATGTCAAAGTCTCCTATTCTTTCTTCAAGGAATTCTTTTTTTTTGAAGATCTCTGATAATCTGACATGTTGGTGGTCATTCAGGATTTCTTTCATCTGTAGAAATACTTTCTCTAATTCTTTATGGGATTCTTCCTTGGCCTCTAGATCTGCCTTAGGTTTTTCTTGTTTCAGATTCATTCCTTCAAGCTTAGCGATCATTCTAGCGAAATCCAACACTTCATGGTCCATAGCTTTGCAACAAAGACAACTAGGTCTTGTTCTAGGGAATTCCTTAGCAAGATGTCCTTGTCTTCTGCAACTGTAACAGAGGGTTAATCCTCTCTTTATTTTAAATGAGCCCGAGCTTATTTTTTACTATGCTAGGATCAAGGTAGCTGGCCTGCAAAAAATTATTTCTAGGATCCTACATCCACTTGTTATTCCAACTATTCTTTCTATGCATAGGTATAACATATTTTTCACTATTCTTATTAGATCTAATCATATCAAACCTTCTTTCATCTATTGTCACCCTAGTTTTCAAGCTAGGATAGAATCTATCAAACATACCTAGATCCATACTTTAGAAACAAAAAATTTCACTTATCTTACTTTTACAGAGAACATAGCTTACAGATCTTACCTCTTTCAACCAGAACTCCTCTCTTTTATCTTTCTCGGAGAACAAAGCTTGCAGATCTTACCTCTTTCAACCACAACTTCTCGCTTTTATCTTTCTCAGAGCACAAATCTTTTACAGGTCAAACAGAATGTTGCGTACTAGGGCGACAAATCTACGCACGGAGCTTTCATGGTTCTAGGTCAAATATTTGCACAAAGCTTCTCCTTTCATAGTTACCAGTAGTCATAGTTTCAGGTAGAGTAATGCGCACTTGAACAACAGATCTACATGTAGAACCTCTCTTTTTCTTTTGTTCCCAGCAATCAGAGTTTCAGGTCCCAGCAATGAAACCATTTGTTGGCACAGGGGCAAACCCAGGGTTCATCGCTACAACAACGCACCAACAAAACCCTAACTACCGACCCTTTCGAAAACACCTGAAAAGAAGATGAAGTCTCAGCCGAGGTAGAGGCAGGGGTGGTTGCAGGACTCAGATGTCTGCAACCTTAGCTGGGATGTAGATCTATGATTATAGTACTTAACAGAGCACTAAGCACTGACAATTCTCAATATTCAACCACTATTCTACTGCACAGATAAAACAGAACATCGCATCATTCACTCAGATCTTATGTATTTAAGAACTTTATCATAAATAGGTAGGTTAGATCTAGCAGATCAAGCACTAAGAAAATTCATATAGGTCATATCTAATCATTCTTACACATCATTAGCACAAAGCATGAGCAGATTTATCTATATCTATCAAAGCACTTAGCAGAGGAAGATATAAACACATCAAGGCAAAGCACAAAGAAGAAAAACACATTGTTTACATGGTTCACCCCCACCTTGGGGATACGTCCACCAAATCTTCTTCTTTATTGTCTTCAGTTAATCGATTACATGCACAAAGCCATCAAAACCTTATTCTGCATAGGACAAGAGATCTGCGCAACTCTCTAGATCCTCCTTCCCCGAGTAGATATAAACACATAGT
Source organism: Picea mariana (assembly GCA_032191745.1). Taxonomy (NCBI): domain Eukaryota; kingdom Viridiplantae; phylum Streptophyta; class Pinopsida; order Pinales; family Pinaceae; genus Picea; species Picea mariana. Next base: position 27,372 of record JASDQU010106078.1, read on the forward strand.
CTCCCACAACTTCTTTCAATGACTTTCACTTAGCTATGCAAGTCTCACACAGGCACAAAGAACTTACAATCCTTCAACCACATAGTTCTGGCACTTAGCTCATCAACCTATCGGTCTAAAATCACATAGAATTTCTCTATATCTCCTTACATTGCCTAGACATATATTTATACTTTAAAAGATAAGCCTAAACATGGGTAAACCCATGGGTCGACATCCCATTCCCATTACATAATACCAAAACCCAAAAAGGGGTCAAGATCCTGGGATGTTCGCTTCATTGTAATATACCCGATATAAAAAGTACACAAAACAAAAATAAAATGCTAGAAATGGCAGAATAACAATAATATAACCAACATAATCTCTACAATAACACAGAAATGATATAAGAACAACAACATAAATAACACTTTGATTCAGAAAGCAATGTTCAGGGGCCTCTTCGACAGGGCAACCTCCAGTCGAGCATTGCTCTATTACAATAATCTCCAAGCTAGGGTTCTCATACCCTCAACTCCTATTTATACTAAATATGTCTTTTTATCACTCAGTTTGTAGTTTAGGCCAAGCAGCAGAAAGGTAAGGGCCAAACTGGCATAACAGGAGCTTCCCCACCCACTGTCACCTCGATGGGGGGCTCTTTCTATTTAGGGTGGCTAAACCCAAGGGAGACGTCCCTGGCAATGTGGGGTTTTGAAAGGCAAAGGTTTAAAGGATCAAGGTAAGTTTTCCCTTCCACAGATTACCGCCAAGAAGATAGTCAAGAATGAAGAAATACCACAGAAGAAGCACCTATTTGCGAGACAAGGAAACAATAAAACTAATACATGCAAATAGTGGTTAATACTTCATTCGTCAATGACTATCAATGTTTGATTATACATGAGCATAAATAACAGTAATTATTGACGAAGTCAATGATTGCAATGATGACAATGGCTTATAATATTACTTGTCAATAAATACTTGAATGATATAGCATCCAATGGAGATAAACAACCCTTTAACTAACTTAATGCATTAAATATCATTAAATGCTCATATATATGCAGTTGTTGCGTCAAGCTTACTAGAGGTGACGTCAGTTTTCCTTTAGGGTTAGTTTGGTAGACAAAGAGGTGAACATTTTTGAAAATAGGCCAATGAAATTTATCTATACATCAATGTATATCATTAGATGACTTAGCCACAACGTTTTCTATCAACCAAGAGTTCAAACAAGGCATGACGTCATCATCAATCTAGGGTTAGTAGACGTTAGGGTTAGTTAGGGTTTCAAAATTGAAGGTTTTGAGAGGTTTGTTTTGGCACAATAAGCTCAACGTTGGAGAGATAGACTAGTGCCTTAGGGTATTATGGAGTCAAAAAAAAGGGCAAGACTCGGGAAGATCTAAATCTAAAGACAAGAGAGTTAGGCTCTATGGTGCTGCAATGGTAGGGCCCTAGAGTCAAAACCCTAAGGGGAGGAGGCTCATTTCGGTGTTTCTTAAGCAAGGCCTCATGCTCCTCCCTCTTTCTTTAGATATCCTTGGCAAAACGGCTAGCTTCAAAACATAAATCTAAGAGTGAAAAGTGTTGCAAGAGCAAGGCCCTTCAAACCCTAAAAGTCAAAACCCTAGGTGTAGAATTAACTAGGCCTAGGACGTCTTCTTTCTTCAACTTATGTTCAAAATCTAACTCAGAAAAAGGGGAATTAGTGTAGAAACGGCTAGGCTATATCCTCCTTAATCAATGGATAAAACAATTTCTCAATCATGGGGACATATAGCAAGGACCTACCTGTGTGCTTGCTACCTAGGGTTTCAATGATTAAGCAATATAATAACTATGTAACAATAAATGCAAGAGATTTAACCTACAACCATTCATTTAAGAAGTTTTGCATGAGAAATACACTTAAAAATCATGAAGAGAGCTTATCAAACCCTAGTTGTAAACCTTCCAATGAAAGAGAACACCATAACATGCCAAGAACAATCCTCCACAAGAGTTGTGCCTCACTTCCAAGAGCAATAATACCAAGACAAAAGAAAAAAATGTATCTCACAAGAGAGTGAGTTGTGTTATGTGAAAATGAGAGGCAACGTCCTCTATTTATATCATTCTAATGACCTTTAATTAGAAAATAGGTCATTTAAAACAACCGACAAGGCTGACCAACAATATTACACTTTTTTTTACATTAAATGCTAAAAATGTCACAATATGAGCTCAAAAGGGAGACGTCAGGCCCCTCTGAGGGAAACGTTGGCCCTTTTGGGGCAAGATCAGCATCCAAGAAGCAAAACGTTGGCCCTTCTAGGGCTCCTGCAAGCTTCCACACGTGTCAAATGATCCCAGCACACTGCCACATGCTCCAGAAAACATTCAGCTACCTAAGATAACGTCCTGTCCATCAAAAGAAATCATCCCATCTGCAGTGGGAGATCGCCCTTAGGCCGGGCTCTGCCAAAGTGTCCTGGGTAGGGACGTCCTTCTTATTTCTCGTGCAACGGATCATCACAACATTGTCCTACCTCTGCCATCCCAACAACCATCTGATGGGCTCTTCAACCCCATGGAGGTCCGAGCTAATCATATCCCCAATGTGTATCGGTCCTTTGGCACCTGTCCATCGAGTATGGTCCTTCACATCAAAAACTACGCCCTCCATGGGCTCATCAGTCCTCGGGATCATAGCAATGTCAATCATATTTCATCATTAAATTTTTCAAATACATGCATCAAATCCCTAGCATATCATCTAAGAGCTCAAAGACATTACACAGATCTACTATACAAAGCTGAAGAAAACCAACAGAATAACCTATTGGGATAATACCCACAAGAGAAGGAAAGTTTCCTCAGAGGATCATTC
>JASDQU010106078.1:40047-59841 GCA_032191745.1 Picea mariana
AAGCATATTTCAGTGATTTGTTATTAATGAAATGAAGTCTTATTTCCGCTGCATCTCTGCGTTTATGTGTATTTCTGTATTTCATTGTGTTCCTACATAAATCCGGATCAAATCTCCACCTTGAAAACAATTAACTTGATGTCATGCCATTGTCCATTCATCACCTTCTTGTAAGCTGAAGATAGGTGATACCGGTGCTTTCAGAACCAAATCACCCATTTCACTGCTCCACCTGGATTTGTCATGTGACCATTGAAAACACCAACTGCACGTGAAATATCTTATCCTTTCATCGCAATCATCAATATTTCTACTAGCATATCATACACGAAACATATAACCCTTTTCTTCTTCATCACTTGGACACAAACCTGAAGAAAACTTATAATGAAAAAACAAAAAATATTTTACTAGTTTCACATCATTCATACCGAATTTCCTGAGTATCATTACCATGTACTCAAGTTGTGATAACTCAAAACTTACCATCAATCCCGTCTCTGTGAATTTCTATGCTCAAGATTGTTTTGTTGCTCCCAGATTCTTCATCTCGAAAACGTCCAAGTCAACTGAGCCAACCTGTTGATCTTAACCATGCTATTGCTTGCTACAAGCATATCGTCAACAATCTAAACACCAAGATAGTGATTACCATAAACACAATGGTTACACTCACTTCTTGTAAATATTGGCTCGCCATGAAGGAATCAACATCTTGTACAATTGTCTGGTCTAGATCTAGGCCATATAATAATTACTTGAGCTTTGCAAACAACTCTCCTATCACGATCCTGAGCAGCTTCAGTGCTCCACCTCGAACTCTGTATTCGAGACCTTTGCCAAAAGCAGACGAAGCCAACCAAGTGAGCTTGACACAAGTTCACCTCCAGACAACTTTCAATGGAGTCCTACATCAACCTTAACATGAACATCCCCTTGACCAAAATCCGGCCAAGGCAACCAAGTAAGCTTTTGTCACTTACCTCCAGGCTCATTTACAATGGGGTTTCACTTAGCCTTTGAATAGACATCATTACATACAATATCTTGGACACAATACCACATGCTACCAAAAAGAAAAAACATGGACCCGAAACCCACCATTTTTTACCTAAGACAAATTTTAACTCATGACTCATTTACCAAGTCAAGGTTAATCCACACATATATGCCTCCACCCCTCTTTGGTCAACCTAAATCTATATCTAGAATTTTCATAGGTGCCCCAATAGCCTAGGGGTATGCATGCCTAGGTCTTACAGTCATATGCCCATTTACATGCAATCGTTTAATTTACAAATCCAAAGAAAAAATGTTCACATAGTAACTTTACTGTCACCATTGTTTCCATTTACCATCACATCCCCTTGCTTCACCATGCTCGTCTTTCAATGCTCCATTTACCATCCCTTGATGATGAACATTAGCCCTTCATAGAAAGTTCTTGTGTGAACCCATGAGACCTCCAAGCAAACTATTACTGTTGCCACAAGGATCAACCGAACTCTGCCAATAACCCATTAAATTCCACAAAAGTACCACGCCATAACTCTCCTTATGTTTCAGTTTTTGTAACTTCACTTTTAATTATCCAAAGAACCTTATATTGAAATCAATTCCACAATATATAAATAAAAGTGAACTCTTAATACAAATATTTATACCAAACATATTATGTGGCATGATTCCTCATATATGGCGGCTCTACTTTCAACAGCGGACAGACGGCTACTTCAACAACCTTTCTAAAGTGATTAATGGCAACTTTCCTTGCAGCACAGATCCATGACTCTCTCACTCACGTTTCTCCAGCAATCAAGAGAATGGATCCTCTATGCAATTTTTGACCAGATCGATGTCCAATCTGTACTTTGCAGTTATTTTCTCCACGTCCACCAGAAAGAATCTACTATCAGATTACTTTATCTGATCCGAACCAAGGTGAACACACTGGCGGTCCTGATCTCAGAAGGATATCAATTGAACTAAGATCATGGGATTGACTCCCAATAATGTGGGCAGAACACCGACATCGCTCACAAATAACACAATGGCAACCTCCAAATAGATACTCCAGTGGCCCAAGACAATGCGACTCTCTCACACGATGGAACAGTGCGGCCTTCCACCCAGATCTCCTTCTCATTAACTCCAATGCACCAGAACTCTCCACTCTCACTTTCAGAACTCTCCACAACAACAAACCCGTGGATCAGCCCTTTTGTATCCTCATGCCCCGTTCTAATGCCTTGTAAATTTGAATGGGACTCCTTAGCCAAATTTGAAAATCCCTTCACCAATTCTGTCAAACACCCTCTAAATAAACCTCCTGTCGCCCTGCCGTTCAAAGCTGTAGTCTATGAAATGTTTTATTTTTTCTTCAAACCTCGATTCCCAGATCGCGATTCTCAAAGGGAAGAATCCGGAAAGAACCCAGACATGTCTCCTTTGGTGTACTCTCTCCTTCAGCAGTGATCGACTCACTCCTCGGCACACACACGAATTGGTCTCTCCTCAGCGATTACACAACAATTACTTCAACAATGGTTGCTCTAGCACATAGGTCGTAAGTTCTCCACACATATATATACTTGTCTATCTATCCTCTATTAATCTAGCCTGGCCTATTTGAAGTTTTCTGAGATTAGTTTATGGGTTTTGTTTCCTTTTGAGATTGCATCATGTATGTAGTGTGTTTTTATATTATACAAGATTTCAAAATACAGAGTTGGGCGTGTGCTTCTGTGATATACAAGGAATATGTTTCAAAAAATAATGACAATCTGCACAAAGGACGATATTGAAGCTCTATGAAAATTTCCTTTTGGCTTGCAGGTAAGCGAAAGGTAAGTTTTCTCTATGTCAAACATATTATTGATTATCTTCAACAAATTTACTAGATTGCACTACAAACTAGTTTTTTTTTGTAGATGCAATTTGAATAAACAAATAATTCTAAAATTACTTACCTCACAGCTTCAACTAAGTTGGTACACATAATCTTGCTTCAACTAAGCTGGTACACATAAACTTGAAGGTAAAGATAAAAGTAAACATATTGATTATCTTCAACAAATTTACTATACTACACTATAGTCTATGTAGAAGTTTTATGTGCATGGCAATTGATATAGTAACAACTCTCAACCCTGTTGGTAAAGCTTTGTCATAGCAGCGAGCCAGTGTGGTGAGGATGATAAGCTTTGGGAGAGAAGGACAGTCGGTGTTGTGAGACGGTGAGACAATAATCGGCAAGTTAGAGAAGGATAACAAGTATAAGATAAATAAGAAGTATAAGGTGCAAAGTTATTTAAATTTTATCAATTTGCAGGTGATAGAATAATAGGGGATCCAAAACTGGAGCAAGTTAAAGTGTTAGTTCAAAACTGGAGCAAGTTAAAGTGTTAGTTTGCAGGTGATAGAATAATCAATATGCAGAGAAGTGTTATTTTGCAGGTGATAGAATAATCAATATGTAGCTAGGGGATCGTGAATCAAATAGTGAATTTGATTTAGATGAATTTGATTTAGATGAGATGAAAATATTAATGCAATATTAGGCGATCGTGAATCTGATTCAGATGAGATGAAAATATTAATGCAATATTAATGCACACTCACCCGGATAAAGTAGTCAATTTGCAGGTGATAGAATAATAGGGGATCGAGATCCGAAGCAAGTTGAAGTGTCAGTTTGCTGTGATAGAATAATCAATATGTAACTAGGGGATCGTGAATCTGATCTTGATGAAATAAAAATATAAATGCACGCAGCCACCCCGACAACAATGCTTTCAAGTTCAAATGCCAATAACATGTAAAAAAAATTAAAGATTTTAAATTCATTTTAATATCAATAAAATTGTTATTGCTATTTCCATAATTTCAATTTTAAAAATAATAAAAAAAAAATAGTCAACTATCCAACTAATAACAGGTCCATAACTAACTATTACTATATTCCCTTAACATGAACTAACAATATCCCAAATTTATTAAAATGGATTTCCAATTTTATTACATATGAAACTAAATTGTGACATGGAACCGTCATAATCATATGCCAAACCTCTTAAAAGGGGTTTTCAAAGATTCCATCAATTGAAATGGCATACATGCATATTTGTTAATTATTTATTCCCCTACACTTGTTTTGAAAATTTAAGAAGATTTAAAAATAAAAGTTAAGTTGAATTTTCCAAACACTTCAAATCATCATTATAGTTATTTACTAATTTTTTATAAAATAAAATATTAATCCATTTAAAAATAAATAAATAAATTTTAATTATATTGAATTTGAGTAAACATATATATTTAAGATTTTAGTTTGGATAATCAAAATTGTTTTTAAAAGGAAAAAACTTAAAAGTTTAATTAAATTAAATCAAAACTACTTGAAATGTAAATATTTAAAATAAAATTTATATTAATTTTTTTTTGTCTTTAATAAAAAATTTCAAATTATAATAATATTCAACAAAATTTCATTATTTATAATTATAGACCAATGTTTGGTAAATATGTATTTGTGCAAATGCTTATGCATTTTCAGATAAGAAAAACAAACAATGGAGCAATTGTTACAATTACTAAAGAGGTGTGAAATATGAAAAGTAAAGTTAAAGAATATTTTTTTCAAATTAAAACATAATTTAAGTGTTTTTTTTAAGTAAATATTTTTGTTGCCTTAAAATGTTGTCATTATATATGGAAAAAATCTATTACCGGTTCTGTCATACATATGAAAACTAGAACAAGTGGCTAAATATCGTGTTGTTTCCTGAAGTCTGAGAAAGTAGTAACTAGAAAAAAACATTCCTAAGTCTTCCTCTATAAATACCCTGAGCAAAATCAATGAAACAAAGAAGATAAACTAAATTAAATAATAGGCGAACCTGTGGTGCCATCATCTCTAGGAGGTCGAGGCCATGTAGGAACAAAGAAGAAAGGTTGCTAGTAGTTCGAACACCTTCATTTTTTTGGCTCGCCTGAGAGAGCATCTAACAACATGTCCAAGCATCCATTGAGAATGATGTGGCGGTGGAGTTTTCATGCCATATCTCTTTGTATGTCAAAAATCAAGTCCAAGTTCTCCCATGAGAGGCGACAAATGTTGAGAGTCTCTGGCGTTGAAGATGAAACCGATGGAGGTCAGCTTAGTGGAATTTCCTCAGTCTCCTCGGCATGTGGAAGTTCTTCTTCAACTATGCAAGTACCCATTGCCAAGGAAGAATCAATTACAGGTGTAAGCGGTCTAGAATTGCAGGGTGGAGCTAGAATATCAGAAGCTGAGATAAGGAGGGAGGCTGGGGGATCTTGCGGTGATATTAGAGGATGCTCTTCCTCAACAAAAGTCCTAGGAGGAGCATCGCCCAACCAATTCTGAGCAGAGGAAGGAGAGGGCGTTCTAGGAGGGCCATCGGGGTTGGTGGTGGAAAAAATATGCGGCATTGAAGGAGAGGAGGAGCTAAGCATGCAATGCATGGTAACAAAACTGAAGTTTGTCAGCTCATGCTTGGGATTACCTCTGTCTCTAGGCATGGAGGAAGGAGGGATGAAAATGATGACTAGAAGTGGAAAATAATGGTGGTGGGAGGAAAGGTAAGGGTAGCTTCTGGGAACCAGAGAAAAATGGCAAGTTTCATGACTTACCTTCCAAGTAATAGCCGGAATGGCATGGTGGAGCACCAAAGAAGCTGAGTTGACAAGTCACATGTGTCTCTGTTGGCACAGGGGCAGACCCAGGGTTCAACATTTCAACAATGCACCAACAAAACCCTAACTACTGACCCTTTCAGCAACACTTGCGAAGTAGGCGAAGTCTCACCCGAGGTAGAGTAAGGGGGGTTACAGGACTCAAGTGTCTCTAACCAAGATGGGACACATATATGTGATTACAACACTTTGCAGAGTACTTAGGAATAATATGCATTAATATATTATCCTCATTCACATCGCAGATCAAACCCTAATTATAGTTCGACGCAGTACCAATAAAGATCAAGTGCTCTAACCATCTAGCAAATAGCATTGAATCGGATCTAACATTCATTCAATCATTAATAAATCACTAAGCATTCATAGATCTATCTATCATTAATAACATTCAATGCATTAAACTCATTCAAAGCCTAGCTATCATAGCACAAAGCAAACCATCAACACAAGATTTACATGGTTCACCTTGGTGTGGGGCTACATCCACCAACGACTTCTTCTTCTATTATTCTGCTCAATCTCTTACATTCATCTGCTCCTATGCACTAAGACACAGAGCCAAGCTTTGCACTAGAAAGGTGACCTACGCACTAAGCACCAGATCCACCTTCCCAAATTTAGGTCAAGGCACAGAGCCAAATCCTCTTTACAATCACAGAGCCTTACATCCACAATCTGTTGCACTAAGAAACCCCAAAACTACTTGCACTTAGCCTTGCAAGCTATTGACACTCTTGCACTAAGACAATACTAAAAATTCTCTCTTTCTTACATCGCTTAGCTACTTATTTATACATTCACAACAAGGCCTAAATATGGGAGAACCCATGGGCCAACATCCCATAACCCATTACATAAAACCTAATGAACCCCTTACCGGGTCCATAAAATAAGTGAGATCCCGTGATCTCAGTTCCGCCTGGGTGCTCCATCTTTGACTAGCCTATCGAAGTCCAAAAAGTGGTCAAACCCGACCAATGTTTCCTCAAAACTTGGTCAAGGGCCAACGGGCCCCCAACACTCACTTGTGACTCGTCTCGAGTCACTCAGATTTGGGAAACGCTGCTTCAAGGGCCTCGAGCTACCTCAATCTATTACTTTGTCTGATCCTCCTGCTGAGCGAACTCCTTGATCATTTGCTCTGTCACTGGCCCTTCCAGACTATGTTCCACTGTCATAACCACTTGGTCCAGTTTCGAACCTTGTCCTTCCTCTGAGTCACCTCCATGACTCTGCCTTGGATGGCAGTAATTTGTTGCTGGGACGCGCGTTGTTCTTGTGATCTCTTCATTCTCTCAATCGCAGTGACTAACTTCATTTACACTTGAATTGTCATTGCTTGTTGTTGCGCCTCCTGTAGCTACGCTTCCAACTTTCTAAGCTCAGGGTCTTCTGTGAGGTGTTTGTAGGTCTGTGTGCTCCTATTATAGCAAGATTTGCCTCACCATTGCTATCTTGCACACAGGGCCTTTTTCCATTCCCCTATGCAGACTCTTCATCCCTTTTTGATGAATCCAGAGCTAAAAATACATATTTTTCCACATATATGCGCCCTATCTACTATACAACATGTGTATACGCAGGCTACTCCTCTACAGCTCATGTACATGGGGATTTGTGCTAGAAAATAAAAAAATAAAGTCAGGTTTCCATGTCACGACAAGAGATCTCTGATCCTTGGCCTTCCACATACTGGAAACGTTCTGACTCGGCCCTTCAGTTGCATTTTGAAGGCTATAAAAGAACAATTATGAGCTATGGAAAAGAGGAGAAAGAATTCAACTTTAAGAGAAAAGTTACTTTGGAGAAATTACTTCATATTGAGTATGCATTCCTTTGTTCCTCAAGTTTGAACATAGTGTTCATCCCCCAAGCTCTTTCGCTATTGTTGAGAGAACCTCATTGTCTCCCTTCTATGAGCTTTCCTTTGGTGGAGGATTGAAGTGGTGGAGGCCCATTTGGAAGGAACCTGGTTTCTTGGTTACGAATCATGTCGACACGGAAGTCTGTAATGTTGTCACTTCTGTTGATCATTCATTAATAGAAATACTCCTTTCCTGTCCTATTGATATCTTGCAAATATATGATTATTATCCATGGGCATGTTTGTAATGTTTATTAATGGATTATGCTATCTAATGTGCTAACTTTTCATATTATCACCATATGCTTGCTCTATTTGTTTGTTGAGAACTTGTCGCAGGTATAAAGCTTTGAGTCGACATGCTCAACGGTGGACATCTTCAAACATTGGAATGAGGTAGGTCTCTTTCTTATCTCACTTGAACATTGGTTTATATAGCATATGTTGGAATTGAGTAAATTTCTGCAGTCATACCTGTCTGTTGTGGTTCACCCTTGCCATAGAGAGTTTTTCCCTCGTGATAGAATTGGCAACTCCACTAGGGAGGAGATCTTCGTTCTAAGGGTTGAAGTAATTTTTCTCCTTGCATTGCTCTTTTTTATTTTTGTTTCTTGTCGTATCACTGCTTGACAAATTATGTTCACTCCGGGTCTGAGTCTTCAGCCTTATGCCCTTGCTTGGTCTTGTTTTAAAGCATGTACGTGCCTTTTTCCTTGACAGTCGCGTACACACGTGTGTTGTCTCATTACAAGCTGCGTATATACACATTCTTTGCTTGAATAGTCGCATATACCACTTTTCCTTGCCTGTTTGCTTGGTTTTGTGATTGTTGGGTAGGATTTTATAGTTGATGAGACTTCTTAGGTCTCTGTAGTGCATGTTAAGCTTTTCTAGGATGATGGGAAACCTATTTGGAGTTGAATTTTTGGGCAGAGTCTTTCTCATTGTTTTTTATTTTTTATTTTTCCTTGAGCTCTGGGTTGTTTGCTTGGTTGCTTGGTATTATTCTTGAGTTATCTCGTTTATACACAGTAGAATTTATATATTAGGTTGCTTATCAGTTCATGCATTTTCTTTTTAGTATATTGAAAATACGAAAAAAATAGGCATTTTACATTGCTTGGCATTTTTGTCTTTTGAATCTTTATCATTAGCTTAATGCATATAGTGAAAGATTTCATTTTACTTCTGAATTACAGAGTTGAAATTGAAAATTGCACTGTTTTTATACGCATATCATTTATTGAAAAATTAAAATTAGACTTTGCATTATATTTATATTTATTTTCTTGCAGAGTCATAATATCATGAGCTTCACTTCCATACCCTTCTGAGTAACCACAACCAATAAAATTTACGCTTTAAACTAAAATTGATTAGTCACGATTTTATTTTTAGGGTGCACAAACTAGTCTAGGATTTAGTGCCTTGGAATAGGATTTTGTGAGTAAACTTATCCAAGGCAATTAAATCAACATATGTGTCTAAGACAGGGAGTTGAGAAGTCCATTGTATAATTGGTAAGATCAAGAGGCTCCACTCACACCAGAGTTAATAACGAGGTCGAGAAAAGTTAGTTGAAGGGATAACCCACAAATACTCGCCTAGCTAGAAATATTTCTATGGATTTATTCGTATTTGGGGATCTTGCTAGTACCCATACCTCTATGAGAGGTAGTGCTTCCAAGGTTCTGGGATTTGCTACCCTGCCCATACAGTGATCCAGACTTACGACTGCTCGTCTATGCATCGGTTATATAATGGTTTATTAGTTTCTTGACTTAGGTATCTCATAAGTTACTTGCAGGGGTTATTCTGCTTGTATCCTGGGTCAGATAGTGGTTGGAAAACACACAACCTTTATGGAGGATTACCTCTCTGGGGGGGATCTGACCGACTAGTTGTTAAGCCCACGAGGGCCCCTATAACTAATTTTGTTACCTCCAAACTTTAGCGGGGAGTCTCAGGTCCCACTTGGACGCGACATACATTCTTTAGCGAGAGAGGCCACTAAGCCACTTCAGCCAGTTTGCATGCATATTGGTCGTTTAACTTTTGGTATGCTCTTTGACTACTAGTCAACCTTAGGATATTTTTATTTTGTAGAGTCATAAGTCGTCGTGGAGTCGGACCAGCATCCCCGCCGGTCCCGTTGGTTGTTACAGTTACCATTGGATTTCGAGTTCTTGCCTTCTAAAAGGCATATATTTATTAGGCGTGGTACACACACATCCACCTTTCAGACTTGTGGTTCCACAAGGATGAGTATTGAATCTAGTCTTCAAAACACTGGGAGTTCTTCGACTCCCATACCACTATAGTTAATGGCACCCCTTCGACTTATGCAACCACTACAGTTGCAGTGTCGGAGGATTATACCGGTACTATGGCTCGGTCGATAGTTAATGCTTCATCTCTTGCCTCGAACCCTTTTGGGGGTTTTGGTCACTCATCGGGTTACAATGTTCAGTCCATCCCTATGGATTCTAGTCCATTTTCTTATGGTATGCCTAACTTCACTTCGCAGTTTTCGACTGCCATCCCAACTATTGGCCCTAACGCTAGCATTGGACTCAGGGGAACTACAACTCCTTACATTCCATTTCCATTTGGTGGTTCTCATATCCCTCAAATGAATCCTAATGTAGGAAGTGTCCCTGCTCTTAACCCTGAGTCTAATCCTTTTATGGCTGGAAGGAACAACCAAGCTGGCGGACAAGTTCCACCCTTATTGAGCCTATATCCCTACCTCCTCGGTGTTGATTCTAACCAATAATTTTGGCATGACGAATCCACTTCAATCCTCTGGGTTCCCGCCCAAAGGAGGTTAGTCTTACCCTTTGGGAACCCCTAACCTGGATCCAATCCAGTTGGGGGAAACTTTCATAACCCCCAACCCGGATCTTACTTGGCTAGGGGCAATTTTTATAATCCTCAACAGATCATTCCTGCTAGAATGATGCCCAACCCATCTTACACGATTCAGCCTGGAGGAGGGCCTTATAATCTCGGACAGGGCTATGGTTCTTACCAGAATCCTGGATGGGTTGCAGTTCCACACGCACAATATTTCGTGGGAGGTTGGGGCTAGATGTCGCAACCCGTCTCCCTTTTCTGGACACGTTTGTTGGCATAGGGGCAAACCTAGGGTTCAACGCTACAACAATGCACCAACAAAACCCTAACTATCGACCCTTTCAACAACACCTGCGAAGCAGATGAAGTCTTACCCGAGGTAGACGCAGGGGTGGTTGCAGGACTCAGATGTTTGCAACCTTAGCTAGGATGCAAATATGTGATTATAGTACTTAACAGAGCATTAGGCACCGATAGTTCTCAATATTCAACCACTATTATACTACGCAGATAAAACAAAGCATCGCATCATTCACTCAAATCTGATGTATTTAAGCACTTTATCATAAACAAGTAGGTTAGATCTAGCAGATCAAGCACTAAGCACATTCATATAGTTCAGATCTAATCATTCTTACACATCATTAGCACAAAGCATGAGCAGATTTATCTATCTCTATCAAAGCACTTAGCAAAGGAAGATATAAACAAATCAAGGCAAAGCACAAAGCAAAACAACACAGTGTTTACATGGTTCACCCCACCCTGGGGATATGTCCACCAACTCTTCTTCTTTATTGTCTTTAGTTAATCAGTTACATGCACAGAGCCATCAAAACCTTACTCCACATAGAATAGGAGATCTATGCAGCTCGCTAGATCCTCCTTCCATTAGTAGATATAAGCACACGGTCTCCCACAACTTCTTTCAATGACTTGCACTTAGATCTGCAAAGTCTCACACAAGCACAAAGCACTTACAATCCTTCAATCACATCGGTCTGGCACTTAGCTCATCAACCTATCGGTCTAACATCACATAGAATTTCTCTATATCTCCTTACATTTCCTAGACATCTATTTATACTTTACAAAATAGGCCTAAACATGGATAAACCCATGGATCGACATCCCATTCCCATTACATAATCCCAAAACCAAAAAAGGACCCCAAAAGGGGCCGAGATTCTGTGATCTTCGCCTTGTCTTGCGCTCCTCCTTCGATGACCTGTCAAAGTCCCCAAAAATGGTCAATCATGACCAAGTATCCTAAAAACTTGGTCAAGGGCCAATAGGCCCCCAACACTCACCTGTGAATCATCCCGAGTCACTCTAGTCTGATCACTTTTGCCTTGAATGCCTTGAGCTTGGCTCAAGCTGCTTCGACATGTTGTTGTGCTCCGACCTCTTGCTCGGTGAACTCCTGGATCACTATGTCATTCACGTGCCCTTCTAGGCATTGTTCTGCTACATTAAGAATCTACTCTAGCTTTGCTCCTTGGCCTTCTACCTCTGTAAACAACTGATAGGCCTTATCTTGCACAGGTTGGAGCTTTTAAGTTATCTCCATAACTTTTCTTTGGATCGTATGGATTTGTTGTTGTGCGATGCATTTCTCTTCGGAGTGCTTCATTCTTTCCACAGTTGATGGGGACTTGAGCTACATCTGTATCTTTTCGGCTTGATACTTCGCCTCTTGAAGTTGTGACTCCAGTGCTCTTAATTCTGGACTCTCAATGAGTCATTCATATGTTAGGGAATTGTGATCAGTGAGTTGCTTACATTCCAGGGTAAGAGCCTTGAGCCTTTCAACTATGCTCTTGGCAGTTTCTTCCCTTTGGTCTCTTACATCTTGAGGGGTCTTGGGTACTGCACATAGCTCCAAATTTGCTATGTTTTGTTGTAGCTGCTAGATCACTTCTTCAAGTTGCACCACCTACTGTGGAACTTGATCTTTAGTCTTTACTTCTACAACTGTCACAGAGCGAAGTGCTATGTTGACCATTTCCTTTACTTCGAGTTGCTCTGCGAGCAACTGTTCCTTGCTTTGTTGCAGTTGTTCTTTTTCTTCATCCCACTTTGCTTGGAGATCAAGCTTTTCCCATTCTGTAGTACTTCGTTTCTATAGAAGGACTCCCTGTACTTGTGCCAAAGCTTGGGTAGCTTGCATTGTTTCTTCTTGTGCTCATTGAAGATGAGCTTCAACTGTATCAGTGATTCGATGGAGTTGAGCTACCTCATCTCCCATTTCTGGTGTTCCCACTGACAGAGGTATAGTGGAAACTGCGTGTCTAGACTGAAGTGCTTGTTGTACTCCTTGGAGCTCAATCTCGATTCTATTGTACATTGCCTCCTGCTTAGCCTCTTGTTTCTCTGCTCTCTCCAGCGAGGCATCATTCAGAGATACTATAATAAAATCAAAGTCATCTGAGGTGAGTATATTCTTCATTTTGGTCATAGAGGCTTTCGATTTCTTCCGGGAAGAAGGCTTCGGGGGGGAAACCTTCCTTTTCTTCGATGGGTCCTCCTCGTCTCTAGGCAGTGTAACCTTGCGTTTCTTCTGTTCAACTTCTGTGCCATCTATCTCTTCACCATCACCTCATTTCTCTGGTGATATGGAAGAATTCTTCATGGATGCATTGTCTAAATCTTGAACCTCTTCAATTTTCTTTGTCCTTCTAGGTCCGGGTGTATCCTGCGTTGTTTCTGGGCTATCAATATCGGATATCTCCATAGGGTCTGTTGGAATAAGGAGGTATGCCGAACATTCCTTGGTGATCTCCTCCAAGTCCTCCTCCATCAGCTTGTAGTATGACTACAACTATTTCTTATGTCCATCGACATGCGTTGTGATGTAAATAAAATGTCGATCAACGTTGAACTTCATCAAAGGTCGGAACCTATGTAGAGTATTTGGAGTCATTTGAGGCTCGGACTGGATGGCTGCCTTCAGCTGATTGTAGTATGTGTGGAACACAAAATTTGACTGCCATTGCTTATTCATGTCACTCGATTACCAAAGTGTACTGAACTTCACGGAAAGTGGTTCAAAGAGCTCGATGTTCGGGAAGGTTGCACCTTCTGACATCTCCTAGGAAATAAAATTGATCAGGATCAATAGCCAACTGAAGTGAAATTTGTACCCTTGATCCTGGGCTTCTCTACAATCGAGTTCTAATTGGTTCACCAGGTACTTCACCCACTTCATTTGAAGACCCTTTGCACACTTTCCTGCGAGGTCAACTACAAAACCAATGACTTGGGTTGGTTGGTTCTTTGGTACTAACTTCCCTGCGATTAATTGACAGGTGAAGTGCACTGCGCCACTATGGATAGAAAATACCTTGTAGCTTTGTGTTCATTTCTCGACATCTCCATATGTCTCTTTGATCCTTTGTGCTAGTGCTCGGTCTATGGTTTTTCCAGGGTAAAAATCATGTGGGTCGGGTCCTTACATGCTTAAGCTCGTGATCCGATTGATCAACGTCAGATCAACTGTTATGCGATGGTTTAACCACAAATAACCTCCATGGTAAAGATATAGCAACAACTTTACACAGGTATTCACCTCCTAGTGTCTTTCAAAGTGAGGAATCTTCACGACGTTGAGCAGTGTGGACTGCACGAGGTTCATAGTCCACGACTGAGGGAAGATCTTTGAATTATTTCTGTTTGTTCTAGTTAGGTACTTATGTGGGGCAAGCATGTTATAGACCTTCCTGTCACCGAGGTTGAAGTCGCTAAACTTCATCGTTGCAATCTTTTCTTGATCTACGTGAACTACACGTATCCCCTTCGAGAGGTACGCAGTGACCAAGGCGTACTCAAAGTCTCTGGGCACACTGTCATGATTTATTGCACCTCTCAGGGGTGGAATATAGGCAGGTAGTATGCTCGGGATCAATTTAGCATTCACGAGATCATCCCTGTGCTTGGTTCTCTTCTCATCTGTTGGTCAGGATGGTCTAGCTCCGCGAGCAGTCGATGGGGATGCTTGTATTGTTCTCGTGGATGAATATTGGACACCTGCAGACATCGACATGGCTCTCTCATTCATCAAGTCAATCAGAACTTCTTCAACAACTTTCTCTGCAGCGCTAAGCTCGTCCAACATACACGCTCGGGGTTAACTAGATCAGGTTCAAGATCAACTTAGACACTGCAATAGAATCAATGGCAACACTGCAATGATCACTGTGAAAAATAAGCTTAGTCTATGGGCTCAAACTCTCAGTTAGAAAAAGTGTTCTCGGTGCATGGTGCAATGGAATAAGTAGGTAACTCGACAACGATTCACTTGCAACGGGTATGATGCCCTCATTAACTTTGTTTTGTCTATTACGGCGCAGTCCAACGGTCTGGTGGAGAACCATAAATTATTTTTTATCCGTTCGGAGCATCGGTCGAATGGTTATAATTCCCCCAATGACTATATTGCTTCACCACGACGAAGTGCCATTTGTCGTTGTTCTGATATCCCGACGAAGCTCCAATTTTGCAAATTTTCTTTCTGCGAAGTTCCCTCTGGAACCTTCTACAACTGTTCAATCTTAGCTCACTTATTACTCAGTTTTCTAGCCTTCTTTCCAGTGAGCTTCATCTCGGTATTCCTTTTTCCATTCTGATTCTTATCTTCTTTTGACATAGTCACTTCGCGCTGTTGAGATTCTTTCCTAGGATTCAGGGGTAATGCCTCTTCTTTTTCTGGGGTGGGTACTTCAATCTTCTATGGGTCCTCTAATGTTCTTGGAACTTCAACACCCAGATCCCTGTCTTTAAATAGCTTCGCTCAGTTCTCCTGTTCTTCCATCAATTGTGCGATCCTTCTAGTCATCAAATATTTTAATTCTTGTTTCTTCTGCTCCAACACTTCTGTTTCTTCCTTTCGTCTGGCTTGATCTATATCAATCCAAGTTTTTCCTAGTAACATGGTAAATGGGGCATTGTCTTCAATAAATTTAATAATCTCAAAATATTCTTATGTCAAAGTTCCATTGGCATTCATAGGTATCTGAGTGAGCTTTCCACATAGGTTCACCAGTTTTCCTCTGAATAATCCTATTCCTCCCAGTGATAGAATCATAGCAGGCTTCCCTAAAAGTTCCCAAGTTCATTCTGTCATAATATTCACATGTGTTTCTTCATCGAGAACACAATCAATGTCAAAGTCTCATATTCTTGCTTCAAGGAATTCTTTTTCTTTGAAGATCTCTGATAATCTGACATGTTGGTGGTCATTCAGGATTTCTTTCATCTGTAGCAATACTTTCTTTGATTCTTTCTGGGATTCTTCCTTAGCCTCTGGATCTGCCTTAGGTTTTTCTTGTTTCAGATTCATTCCTTCAAGCTTAGTGATCATTCTAGGGAAATCCAACACTTCATGGTCCATAGCTTTGCAACAAAAACAACTAGGTCTTGTTCCAGGGAATTCCTTAGCAAGATGTCCCTATCTTCTGCAAATGTAATAGAGTGTTAATCCTCTCTTTATTTTAAATGAGCCCCAGCTTATTTTGTACTGCGCTAGGATCAAGGTAACTGGCCTGCAAAAAATTATTTCTAGGATCCTACATCCACTTGTTAGTCCAACTATTCTTTCTATGCATAGGTATAACATATTTTTCACTATTCTTATCAGATCTAATCATATCAAACCTTCTTTCATCTATTATCACCCTAGTTTTCAAGCTAGGATAGAATCTATCAAACATACCTAGATCCATACTTTAGAAACAAAAAAATTCACTTATCTTACTTTTACAGAGAACATAGCTTACAGATCTTACCTCTTTCAACCACAACTTCTCTCTTTTATCTTTCTCGGAGCACAAAGCTTGCAGATCTTACCTCTTTCAACCATAACTTCTCTCTTTTATCTTTCTCAGAGCACAAATATTTTACAGGTCAAGCAGAATGCTACGTACTAGGGCGACAAATCTACGCACAGAGCTTTCATGGTTCCAGGTCAAATATTTGCACAAAGCTTCTCCTTTCTTATTTCCCAGTAGTCATAGTTTCAGGTAGAGTAATGCGCACTTCAGCAACATATCTACGTGTAGAACCTCTCTTTTTATTTTTTTCCCAACAATCAGAGTTTCAGGTCCCGGCAACGAAACCATTTGTTGGCACAGGGGCAAACCCAGGGTTCATTGCTACAACAATGCACCAACAAAACCCTAACTACCAACCCTTTCAAAAACACCTGCAAAGAAGATGAAGTCTCACCTGGGGTAGAGGTAGGGGTGGTTGCAAGACTCAGATGTCTCCAACCTTAGCTGGGATGTAGATCTGTGATTATAGTACTTAACAAAGCACTAAGCACTGACAGTTCCCAATATTTAACCACTATTCCACTACGCAGATAAAACAGAACATCGCATCATTCACTCAGATCTGATGTATTTAAGAACTTTATCATAAATAGGTAGGTTAGATCTAGCAGATGAAGCACTAAGAAAATTCATATAGGTCATATCTAATCATTCTTACACATCATTAGCACAAAGCATGAGCAGATTTATTTATCTCTATCAAAGCACTTAGTAGAGGAAGATATAAACACATCAAGGCAAAACACAAAGAAGAACAACACAGTGTTTACGTGGTTCACCCCCACCCTGGGGATACGTCCACCAAATCTTCTTCTTTATTGTCTTCAGTTAATCGGTTACATGCACAAAGCCATCAAAACCTTACTTTGCATAGGACAGGAGATATGTGCATCTCTCTAGATCCTCCTTCCCTGAGTAGATATAAACACATAGTCTCCCACAACTTCTTTCAATGACTTGCACTTAGCTATGCAAGTCTCACACATGCACAAAGCACTTACAATCCTTCAATCACATAGGTCTGGCACTTAGCTCATCAACCTATCGGTCTAAGATCACATAGACTTTCTCTATATCTCCTTACATTGCCTAGACATATATTTATACTTAAAAAAATAGGCCTAAACATGGGTAAACCCATGGGTCGACATCTCATTCCTGTTACATAAACCCAAAACCCAAAAATGGGTCGATATCCCGCAATGTTCACTTCATTGTAATATACCCGATATAAAAAGTACGCAAAACAGAAATAAAATGCTAGAAATGGCAGAATAACAGTAATATAACCAGCATAATCTCCACAATAACACATAAATGATATAAGAACAACAACATAAATAACAATTTGATTCAGAAAGCAATGTTCAGGGGCCTCTTCGAGGGGGAAACCTCCATTCAAGCAGCGCTCTATTACAATAATCTCCAAGCTAGGGTTCTCATACCCTCGACTCCTATTTATACTAAATATGTCTATCAACATAAGCATCTAGAGGAATATCCTTCTAGAAGCGGAAGCTTCTATTAGGTCTTATTACATCCTCTTTATTCTATTTTATTGAAAGGCCTTATTAATATTGACCTTTATTACATATGAATATATTTTTCTACCTATGTGCAGGTTAGGACCCTAACATATCCGCCCCCTTAAAAACAACCTTGTCCTCAAGGCTTGAGATGTGGAAATTGCTGCATAATGGTAGTTGGTTCCCAAGTGGCATCTGTTGGATTTGTATCTTTCCACTGGACTAGCACTTCCTTGATGGTTCTCTGATGCAGGCGACGCTCATGCTGGTCCAAAACTGCTTCTGGCTGTAGCCAAATGGATCCTTCTTCAGCTAACTCGGGAAGGTTGGTTTGAATTTGCACCTAGTTCCAATCACCTTCTTTAAGCATGAAACATGAAAAACAAGATATAGATTCTAATGACTAAGAAGATCTAACTGATAAGCTACTTGTCCCACATGCTTGAGAACTATATAAGGACCATAAAATTTGGGTGCTAGCTTCTGACAATGCTCAACCTTGAGGGAAGTTTGCTTGTAAGGTTGCAGTCGCAGAAACAACCAATCCCCTTCTGCAAATTGACGTTCAGAGCGACCTTGATCTACTTTTTGCTTCATGTGATTATGTTCCATGACCAAGTTCTCTTTGAGGGTATGGTGAATAGCCTCTTGAACTGTAAGTGTTTGGTCAACCGCCTGGACCTTCGAGACACCTGGTAAGTATGAGAGAATTGAAGGTGGTTTCTGTCCATATATCGCTTCAAAAGGAGTCATGTGTGTAGCTGTATGGTAGGAAGTGTTGTACTACCATTCATCTAGGTGTAACCATTGAGCCCATTGATTTTTATTTTCAGAGGAAAAACACCTCAGATATGTTTCCAAACACTTGTTGACAACTTCTGTTTGACCATCAGTCTGGGGATGATAAGTTGTACTGAGATGCAATTGGGTGCCCTATAGCTTGAACAATTCTTGCCAAAAATTGTTTGTGAAAGTTGGGTCACGATTAGAAACAATAGAGTGTGGCATGCCATGAAGCTTGAAGACCTGTTCCATGAAAATTTGAGCCACCGTGGATGCTGTAAACGGGTGTTGAAGAGCGCAGAAATGAGCATACTTGGAAAGGCGATCAACCACGACCATTATGACTGATTTATTTCCCGATTTGGGTAAGCCGGTAATAAATTCCATAGAGATATCCTTCCAAATAGCAGGTGGAAACGGAAGCGGTTGTAGTGTGCCCAGATATTCGACTGTTTCTCCCTTTTTGCATTGACACACATCACATTCAGCAACAAAATTATGGATGTCCTATTTCATACCATCCCAGAAAAAAGAACGTTTGACCCTGTCATAGGTTTTGGTGAACCCGGAGTGCCCCGCGGTGGGTGTAGCATGAAGCTCATAGAGTACCATGGATTTAAGCTTTGATTGTTTACTTAAATACAAATGATCTTTGTATCAAAGCTCATCATGGAGCCAAGAGTACCCCGAGGAAGATGGAGCATTGGACTGCAATTGTTGAATCAAATGTGAACTTTTGGGATCTTGTAGGAATTCCTGGCGAATGGCTTGGAGCCAATCTGGTACAATGAAGGAAAGAGAACATATGGGATTTTAGGTGGTAGTCACCAATTTGGAGACGCACATTTTCACAGCGCCCTCCACATTTCATGGAACCACCATTGGCAATCATGATTTGGAAATTTTTGATGACATGGATGTAGCAATCAGTTTCTTGGGCAATGCGGTGATGAATAAAATTATGGGTGCTTCCACTATCAACTAGAATCATGACCTTTCGATGCCTGATGTAACCGATTAACTTGAGGGTTTGGGGAGTGGAGAAGCTAGTGAGAGCATTGAGGGAAATGATCAGTTCTACTTCAGGAGGGTTTGAGGGAGGGGTTATGTCAGGGGTTTCAGGTGACTCAGACACAAGGGGAGTTTCAACATCCTCCTCCGAAATATCCTCAGAGATGGCCGTAAAAAGATTTTGTTCCTTACACTTGTGTCTCGG